>MUZC01001189.1:31706-42661 GCA_002072015.1 Radix auricularia | reverse complement strand
CCGTCCAATAGAGTAGACATCTATCCAACATTAGAGTGGCTCCGTCCAATAGAGTAGACATCTATCCAACATTATAGTAGCTCAGTCCAATAGAGTAGACATCTATCCAACATTAGAGTGGCCCCGTCCAATAGAGTAGACATCTATCCAACATTATAGTAGCTCAGTCCAATAGAGTAGACATCTATCCAACATTAGAGTGGCTTCGTCCAATAGAGTAGACATCTATCCAACATTAGAGTGGCTCCGTCCAATAGAGTAGACATCTATCCAACATTAGAGTGGCTCCGTCCAATAGAGTAGACATCTATCCAACATTAGAGTGGCTCCTTCCAATAGGGTAGGCATCTATCCAACATTAGAGTGGCTCCGTCCAATAGAGTAGACATCTATCCAACATTAGAGTGGCTCCGTCCAATAGAGTAGACATCTATCCAACATTAGAGTGGCTCCGTCCAATAGAGTATACATCTAACCAACATTAGAGTGGCTCCGTCCAATAGAGTAGACATCTATCCAACATTAGAGTGGCTCCTTCATTCATTCTTTTATTTCATGATCTTATAAAGATTCTTGTGAATTTCCCTCGAAATGATACCCAAGATATCTGGTGCTTAAGTTTCTTACTTCTGATTTTACTTTTGCAAAGATTTTTTAGAGATTTAATTATTTTTAATTATAAACCGCTTTACAGAAAGTGTGTTGTGTTAGGTCTTAGTGTTCTCACGTAGCTTAAGGAAGGTGTAGTGCTGAGGTGTACTTTTAAGACACGCCTTTGAAACCAGGCACGTGGGAGGGCCGATTGTTTCTGTAGTTTGGAAATAACTTTCATTAACGGGTGACCGCCTGCGAGATAATTTTCCAAAGATATGGCGGGTGGTATCGATCCGTTGTTTATGGAATCGTGAATGCCAATGATGGTAATGTGATTTAATTGATATGTTGAAGAAAACTGAAGTCGATTGCACCCGAGAATACCAACCTCACCCAGGTAATTAGACGATTTCATTTCCTCGCTTTGATCGAGCTTTAGGAAAGGGAAAAACTTAAACAAATTGTGTCCATTAATAAAAAAAATTGTAAAAAAAAAACTCCTAACATACTTTAAGTATAAGTATGAAGTGTCATAAAATGTCCGATTATACCTGTTCTAAACACAAGTTGTTCCAGCCTCACCTTGTTTGTCACCTAGTTCTCCGCCTTTTGTCGCCCTCTATTAACCAGCTACCATCCTACCAAACATCACCCATCTGTACTACCATCCTACCAAACATCAACCATCTGTACTACCATCCTACCAAACATCACCCATCTGTACTACCATCCTACCAAACATCGCCATTCTGTACTACCATCCTCCCATTACATCACCCATCTGTACTACCATCATACCAAACATCACCCATCTGTACTACCATCCTACCAAACATCGCCCATCTGTACTACCATCCTACCAAACATCACCCATCTGTACTACCTACCAAACATCCCCCATCTGTACTACCATCCTACCAAACATCACCCATCTGTTCTACCATCCTGTCAAACATCAACCATCTGTGCTACCATCCTACCATCCTACCAAACATCGGCCATCTGTACTACCATCCTACCAAACATCACCCATCTGTACTACCATCCTACCAAACATCACCCATCTGTTCTACCATCCTGTCAAACATCACCCATCTGTGCTACGATCCTACCATCCTACCAAACATCGGCCATCTGTACTACCATCCTACCAAACATCACCCATCTGTACTACCATCCTACCAAACTAAAGTCGACCACCAAGGCTTAACCTCCTATTCCCTTACGGCCAAGAACACGTGATATAAAAGAATTCATTTGTTCTGCCTATTTTTTGTTGACTCTCCTCGTGTCTAACGGTCGATAGTCTGCGCAAACTCGCCATTTTCTTCCTTTGACTAGTTGGAAATCTTCCTGAAAATTTGCATTCTCTGATCGTTTTTCATTTGCATAAGTTAGAGTTTGTAATGTTAACGGATTAATCATCAAAGATTCTTTTCATCTAACGTAACGCAACCCCCGGCCAAGCCATCTATGTCATCGTCTGTACACCACCAGCGATCATCACAAACAACACAAACCTGCAACATCGCCCACCCCCAACAACCTCCACCTGTAACGTCACTCACAACCAGCCAACCCTTTCATTGAAAGATACTTTCATTTTGAAAAAAAATGTTTTAATTGGAACAGGACTTTGACATTTTAATTAAGCCATTTAGATTGCGCCGTGTGGTGGGGAGAGGGATGGAGGAAGCGCTTCTGCCCAGGGCGAAGAGAACCGGTGATTTCTTTGACAGCCGGACAAACAGAATCTCACTGTACCACTCTGCACCAGTGCAGCTGTTGACGTGCTCGGGACCGTGGAAATAGCATTGCGCGCCACAGTGCGCATGTCATGCATATTTTAAATGTGCCGCTTTGGTTCTACGGTCTCTGGAAGCGACCCTGTGGGACTACCTGGCAACGTTAAACAGTTTTAAGGCTACCTGGTAACTTTAAACATACAGTGTAAAGCTACCTAGCAAATTTAAATAGTTTAAGGCTACCTGATATTGTTGACATTAGAGGAAGACTACCTGCCAACATTGAAAATATTAAGGCTACTTGGTGACGTTGAAAAGATTTAGACTACTTGGGGACGTTGAAAAGACTACGGCTACCTGGTGACTGAAAAGATTAAGACTATCTTGTGACATTAAAAAGATTAAAACTACCTTGTGACGTTGAAAAGATTAAGACTACCTGTTAAAGTTGAAAAGATTAAGGCTACCTTGTGACGTTCAAAAGATTAAGGCTACTTGGCATTGGGCAGCTCTGTTGCCCACTGAGGCTTTCATCTAATGACGTCATCGCGGCTTATTGACATGTTCACATTCCAAACGCGGCTCTAAGGCCAACGAGAGTAGAGGCCCCTCGTAAGTTACTCAATTATTCAAAACTTTGAAATGATTTTTGCGTCCTTTCGGTCCTGATATTGTCAACATTTGAGAGACTCGATCTCGGTGTAAGTATGGCATCTGTCCGCCTACGAAAGACGATAGATTTATCTTTATTACTTGCAGCTCTTGGTGTGGCTGATGAGACCAATCCCTGAGTGGCAGGCAGTCTCTTCTGCATCTTACACTCACGAATGTAGTCGGGCATTGTTGCCTGGCCTTTCTCCTCGCTCTTTTCCCAACTGCTTCTTCCCTATTTAGCTCCTCTGCTCTTAGTGGTCCTTCTTTCACTATAGCCCGCCACGTGGTCCTATCCTCAGCCAGGTTTTCCCAGTTTTGTATATCAATGTTGGCTACTTTCATGTCTCTCCTGCATATGTCCGTGTATCTGAGACATGGCCGACCAACCGACCTTTTCCCTGTCGCCAGCTCGCTGTATAGCACATCTTTGGGTATGTGACCAGTTTGCATTCTCTTGACGTGTACATACAAATATAAACATAAAACTCATAAACTGAAAACATTGGATTTATTGACAGTGTTTATTACTTTAAAAAAAAAGTTTTAAAATAAAAATATAAAAAAAGCAAATATTTATTTGTAAAAAATTACGGAAGGACTTCATTGTACACTCAATGACAAGTCATTTGTTAATAGAGATGTGGAGCAAATGAATGGCAGTAGTGATGTCAGGGGCATTGGTGAACTGGTGAAAACTAACTTAGAGGACAGGCTATGACATTGGTGAACTGGTGAAACTAACATACAGGACAGGCTATGACATTGGTGAACTGGTGAAACTAACATAGAGGACAGGCTATGACATTGGTGAACTGGTGAAACTAACATAGAGGACAGGCTATGACATTGGTGAACTAGTGAACCCAAATTGGAGGAATGACTAGGACATTGGGGAAATAGTGAAGCCAAATTGGAGGAATGACTAGGACATTGGAGAAATAGTGAAGCCAAATTGGAGGAATGACTAGGACATTGGAGAAATAGTGAAGCCAAATTGGAGGAATGACTAGGACATTGGGGAAATAGTGAAGCCCTAATAGAGGACAGACTAAGATATTCATGAGATAGCAATAGTCAGGGTTACGGCCTCACATGGTGTAAGCTGTTCTGTATTATCAATAACACATATTTTCAAGTTTAGGGTATGACGTAATGTTTACATGTTTCGGATACGTCGTATATTGTCAAATTTAGTTGTGGACGGAAATGAAGTAAAATAGTCACATATAGTATATCAAGTAAATAGTAACATATGGTGTGTGATGTAAATTGTCACATGTAGTAGTGTGTGATGTAAATTGTCACATGTAGTAGTGTGTGATGTAAATTGTCACACATAGTAGTCTGTGATGTAAATTGTCACATAAGGTAGTGTGTTATGTAAATTGTCACATGTAGTAGTGTGTGATGTAAATTGACACATGTAGTAGTGTGTGATGTAAATTGTCACATATAGTAGTGTGTGATGTAAATTGTCACATGTAGTAGTGTGTGATGTAAATTGACACATGTAGTAGTGTGTGATGTAAATTGACACATGTAGTAGTGTGTGATGTAAATTGTCACATGGAGTATTGTGTGATGTAAATTGTCACATATAGTAGTGTGTGATGTAAATTGTCACACATAGTAGTCTGTGATGTAAATTGTCACATATGGTAGTGTGTTATGTAAATTGTCACATATAGTAGTGTGTGATGTAAATTGTCACATGTAGTAGTGTGTGATGTAAATTGACACATGTAGTAGTGTGTGATGTAAATTGACACATGTAGTAGTGTGTGATGTAAATTGTCACATGTAGTATTGTGTGATGTAAATTGTCACATATAGTAGTGTGTGATGTAAATTGTCACATATAGTAGTGTGTGATGTAAATTCACATATAGTAGTGTGTGATGTAAATTGTCACATATAGTAGTGTGTGATGTAAATTGTCACATATAGTAGTGTGTGATGTAAATTGACACATGTAGTAGTGTGTGATGTAAATTGTCACATGTAGTAGTGTGTGATGTAAATTGTCACATGTAGTAGTGTGTGATGTAAATTGACACATGTAGTAGTGTGTGATGTAAATTGTCACATGTAGTAGTGTGTTATGTAAATTGTCACATGTAGTTGTGTGTGATGTAAATTGTCACATATAGTAGTGTGTGATGTAAAATGTCACATATAGTAGTGTGTGATGTAAATTGTCACACATAGTAGTGTGTGATGTAAATTGTCACATGTAGTAGTGTGTGATGTAAATTGTCACATGTAGTAGTGTGTGATGTAAATTGTCACATATAGTAGTGTGTGATGTAAATTGTCACATGTAGTAGTGTGTGATGTAAATTGTCACACATAGTAGTCTGTGATGTAAATTGTCACATATGGTAGTGTGTGATGTAAATTGTCACACGTAGTAGTGTGTGATGTAAATTGTCACATGTAGTTGTGTGTGATGTAAATTGTCACATGTAGTTGTGTGAGATGTAAATTGTCACATGTAGTTGTGTGTGATGTAAATTGACACATGTAGTAGTGTGTGATGTAAATTGTCACATGTAGTAGTGTGTGATGTAAATTGTCACATGTAGTAGTGTGTGATGTAAATTGTCACATGTAGTAGTGTGTGATGTAAATCCCATTGTGTGAGTGAGGTGTATTTAGAAATGTGACAGGATTGAAGAGTTTGGGGAAGAATTTGTGAAGAAATAAAATAACAAACTTGTAAAAACAGAATTTTTTTTTAATTTTAATGTAATATATTCAACCGACTTTGCAACGATAGAAATTGTCCCATTGTAGACTCTAACCCACCTTGTAATTTCTTAGGTAACAGCTATAGTTAGTAGTGTCATAATTACTATGGTTTTTATTCAACAAATGATCTACACCTTTTAGACAGACTAAATTTTCGCCAAGTATTTGATATTTTATAAGTAATATTGTAGATTACCAATGATAATATGTCATAAGAAATTGTTTTCAGTCGTTTATGAAAGTACGAAGTTCCATAAATAGAACAAGTCTAAAGGAAACTTCACTTCTGAAAATTTGATGAAAAGAAAACAGGTAGAAAAAGAAAACAAAAGAATAAATTAATTTTAATGCCATTTTATAAAGGTCGTGAAAATTCTTAGTCATTTCCATTAACTCAGTGGTTCTCAAATAGTGGGGCGAGCCATACAGGGAAGGCGCGAGGGTCCGTCAAGGGGGGGGGGGCGCTCGTTTGACCTCGGCAGAGGTGTACTCAATAATTTTATAGACAAATGATACTATTTACAGTCACGTGGGGGTGGGGGTTGTAATGTTTTCTTCTTTTCTTCTTCCTAAAAGGGGGGGGGGGGCATGACATAAATTAATTTATAAGCACTGCATTAACTACATCAAATATAATGTAATAAAAAACGATATGAACATTAACGTGTGTAGTTTTACTGAGCATATAAGAGATCCATTTCTTTGTATCAATGCGGCGACCTTATCGCATTTTGTCTTGTCAGTTAATCCACAGATCTTCATCCATGGATGAGCCCAGGTAATGACGTGCACATCCGGGTGTTCTTAATGTCAATCTAAGCACGTCACAGTTTGATGCAAAAACTCCATTGATCGAGTGGCGTCGATGTCGATCCATTCCTCGCGCCGGCCTCGGCGAGGTCGATGAGTTGAACTAACAGTTGGTCACGAGAGCACGATGGCCGCCAGCGTGTAAATGCTTGCCTCGGTATTGTTTTTACAAAACATTTTATGCCTTCCCTGATTATTTTCTTGGGCCGCGGAACACAATACATGTTTCCTTTGAATAATATCCCCGGGTAGCTCTAGGCGAAATTCATCTCTAGAGATGGGTCGTAGGCAGAGGCGTCACCAAAGGTGGGTCCGATGGGTAGAAAGACAAGGGCCGGATAGAGATCCAAATAAATAGAGAAAATAAAAATGCTGGGGTTAATACATATTATATGAGGGTTTATATTCAAGCAATAATATTTTTACAGTGGTTCCCACACTGTGGAAAGAGAAGCAGAAAGAAAACAAATGCCCCCCCTGCTCCGTTCATCTATCTGTTTGAGCCATTTTGAAAGTCACAATTTCGCCGAAAGTTGTCGTTAAAATATTTCAGAGTTTGCTACATTTTAACGCAATTTCCTTTGGGATAAATTACGTTTGTATAGTTGAAATGTCTGGCCATTCTGTTCGAGCTACGAACAGCAACTTCTCCTGAACGTTACCAGATAGAGGGTTCGGGCCTTTTGAAAATATGTTAAGGAGGTCCCAAGGATGTGCACGGGCACAAAAAATTACCAAAAACAAAAAAGTTTTACCGGATTTCCTGTAAAAACATTTTTTTTAAAAAAACAGAAAAAATATCAGTATTTTGTCAATTTCTCGCCAACAATAACATTTACCGGGTATGAAAAAAACAACAACGCCAAACTGTATATATCTAATTTTACTTAGAGCAATGTTGAGAAGGAATTTTTGAAAAATCTTGTTTCTTTCGACTCCCGTAATTTAAGCAGCAATTTGTAGATGGCCATTGTTTTGTTTAGTTTCAAAATTATTGCTTTTTAAATTACCTTTAATACAATCTAGAATGATAGTTAGTGTGGATTTCCCGATTTGTGAATTGTAATGTTATATTGTTCCGCATTGTGGTGCGCATTATATTGATACATTCTTGGTGTGATGTAGCGTGAGGGAATTTGACGTCATATTATGTTAAGTTTCAGAATGACTTATTTGAATCGACTTTAAATGTAATAATAGAATGATTTCCCTTGAATGAAAAATCGAAAATTCTTTGTAGGAAATAGCGTTTAAAATACTTCTTTGAGTTTGTATTGCCTGTTCACTGCTTCACTAAACACAAGTATATCAGAAGTAGGTTTTACTTACTCCAATAGATCACTATCATAAATTGCCCCCCCCCCCCCAAACCATTGCTACATTGCTAGCCTGTTAATAAATCTCACATAATATACCACTGCATTAAACTTTGTTAACAGGAGTTTCATCGTCACTTGACCGAACCATTATATCCCTGACAGGGGCGTCGCTAGGGTTGGTGTCACCCGGGGCGGAAGCTCATGGTGTCACCCCTTCACGACTTAAGGGGACGTCCATAAATGACGTCACGCGAGGTTGCAGATTCCCCCCCCCCCGCGTCATACTTTGTTACAAAAACTTAGAACTTAGACCCACAGCCCCTTTTTTCCCGATATGACGTCACAAAGCTTAGAATCCCCCCCCCCAAACCGTATTTTCTAAATAAAAATTATCAAGTGGCAAGTTATTTTTTGTCATTTAAATAAATATGTATTTAGTGTAAGTCTGCACTCTAATATCATAACACGCGTGAAACCATTGAAAACGTCATTAAATAAATAGTATACAATCAAATATTTAAGTGGAACTTTATTTAAAGTTGCACGTTTTTGATGTAACGTTACATTTTTAAACACACCCCTCCCTCTTGTCACACATCGTCACAGATGCGGGACACCCTCCCCCTAGGCACGTGACGTCATTTATGCACGGCCCCAAATCCCTAGAACTCATTCTGTCTTCCAGTGGCAAATAAAGGGAACATACATAATTTTACATTTTTGTCACCTTGTAACACTGTAAATCAGCACTTTCCTTCCCTTCAAGGGAGGCATTTTTATTTCTTTACCACATGAAAAAAAAAGTTTGTATAACAGATAAACAGCTAAGTGGGGATCAATGTTCCCTTTAAGGTTTGCCGGTTGTTGTGCTAAATATTTTTTAAAAAAAACAACAACACATGTTGAAAGTTTAACAGAGTACCATTTTTGTGTTCAAATTATTGACATCTCACAAAAACACATGCACCAAATGGACCGATATAGATCTACATTCAGTGACATTTTCTTTATCATAATAATATAGTAGATTATATTAAAATAAACAAGAATTATAAATGTATATTTCTGTTCATTTGTTCAACGGTATTTATCATGCATAAATCAACGAAATGCAATCATACCCATAAGACGCTAATCTATTCTGGGGCGATCTGGCGTCTGTCTTTCAACGAGATCCATATTTTATAGACTTCGTCAAGGTTGATCCGATGTCCATCATTCTGACAAGATTTAATCCTCATAAGGAAGTCTAAATGTAACTCTTCCAACCTATTTCTATATTTTACTTTTATAGAATTCATTAGCCTAAATCCACATTCGCAAACAGTGCTCGATGCAAGAAATGTGGCACAAATAACCAACAGAATGACAAAGTCGCTGAACTATTCTTCAGTCATGACAAACTGAATGATGAATCACCTTGTCGAAAGTCTGCATCAACCCACATTTTAATTATTTCCGCTAGCATTAATCATAAATTTAAATTGCGATACTGATCCATAAGTTTCTGCAAAATGTCTTCATAGCTTTCAAACAATGGTTTTTATTTAGAAACTAGGGCACCAAGTTCTTCTTGTCAGAAATTAAAATTTGACGTGTCGACCAACACTTACAACAATATACGCAATAGCATCAAGTCGATTTCAGGAAAACGATAACCCACGTGCCAACTCAGACATTCAACGAATTTGAGAATGGGACTATGTTTTCACCCTTACAGCCTGAAAACATTTTAGCGACCTCTACAGACCGATGAAAATTGTCACCAAGGTGCTCAAGGCCTCCTTCATTATACAAACTGGCAAATTATCAAAATACTTTATGAATGACAATACGAAAAAATATTTTTTGACGATGAATATGGGTCATTATACAAACGGACCAGCTCTTCACAGTATTCAGTCTGTACTTGTATGTTTCTCAACAATTTGAGCAACAATGCGTGTAAAGCAAAGTGCCGTGAAAGCCATCTGGTTTCCGTGTCGTCTGAAAAAATGTTTCCAGCGCAAAAGGTGGCCAGCGCAAACTGAGTTGTCATTTCAAAGCCCTCCTTTCAACACACTATCACCCCAAAAACAACTCCAATTGTTTTGATTAAAATATCACACCGGCTTGTTCGTGACATCAAAGTCTTTTTTGTAAGTTGTCGGCGAGTGATATTTAAGTATTTGTTCTTCTTCAAGGCTAGTCACCAATGTCAATTATTTTTTAAGGGAGTGTTAGATATTTTCCTTGTATTAACTTTAGACGTATGAGTTGAATTATGTTGTTAGTGTCTGTTTGCTGTATGTTAGAAATGAAAGATACATTCTGGACATTTAAACTTGTTTTCATAATTGGATTTTAACAAAAGCTGCGACTGTGTCCCAGGTAGAATAAGAGATAAAATTGCTACTAACTTTTCTGGCAAAGGCGCAGAAATTCTATTCTAATTTTTTCCCTATTGAAATTTGCGGCATGATAACTGAAAACTCCTGCGCGGAATCTGCCAGATAGCTGCGCGGCCGTGCAGCTTGAAGGGAACATTGGTAAGGATGGCAACTGCGAACCGGAGGACTACCTATACATAAACATGCATATCTATGTTTGCACGCCTTTAAAAATATAAATAAAACAAAATATTAACTCAAAGACATTGAATTCATAATTTTCCTATACAAATAACAACAACAAAACCCATCTTTTGATTTTTTTAAAATAGAAAGATCGTATTCATCGCCCCCACCCCCTCTGACGTGGAAAGCTCAGTTTTTAAAAAAATATCTTTTACAACAGAAGACACTGCCTCTTTTTTAAAAAATATCTCTGGCGCGGCTAGGTTTTTGTTTACTTAGATTTTTTTTTTCCGGGACGATTTTATTATTGTAAGTTAACTGATGAAAAGAGGGATTGTGATTGGTCCATGACGTCAATAAAATGTTTCGGCGTTTTACGTATTTTTATTGTTTCTTAATTTCTTTCTGTATAAAAAAAGGTGTGTCTTTTTTCTAAAATGAAATGTAACACAGTAACAATTTATCCTTTGGTGTCAACTCCTTAATGGTGTCACCCGGGGCGGCCCGCCCCCCGCCCCCGCCCCCCC
>MUZC01001188.1:92397-107733 GCA_002072015.1 Radix auricularia | reverse complement strand
GGTGATGCACCATCGTCTCGCGAGACGGAAGGATGCCGGATTACACTTGGCTTTCACGCATTGCCTACTCATGCTGCACATGACCTTGCTGACCATATCAGCTCTGTTTCTGAAGAAAGCCGATGTAAGCGGTTGCGAATGGAGCTGATGAATGAGCTGAGAACTGAGCAGTCACCTAACCATTGTACTGATTAGGTATTCTATGTTAATTATTGGCATTGAAACAGTTTTCGTTTTATTTTGCTCTCAATAGACCACTTGCAGTAAAATATTTTTAAAAGCAAACAGTATTTAAATACTAGGCTATTTAAATACTTTTAGTGACATTTAGTATAGGTTTTTATTCCAATAATTTTTACTGTTATCTATTTACTGAACAAACTATATATTACACCTACTGTGTACTATAATGAAATGTTATATAACCTAGCAGTTAGTACTGTTGTGTTTTCATTTTTTGAACATTTATTTCAGTTAGCTGTGGAAATTGCAAACTATTTGACGGCGCCTGTTGTTCAATTTCATGATGTTCTTCCTTTCTGGCGTAGCTGTGCTGCATCATCATCGTATTCACAACTTACTCAACTGGCTCGTCTTCACCTATCATCATCAGCATCATCTGTACCGGTGGAGTGCATGTTTTCGGTTGCTGGTTTGATAATAAACAGCTGATAAACTACATCGCGTTTGTTTTATCCATGACAACTATAAACTGATTTTCTAATTCATAATGGGCAAGAGTGACAGAAATTGATTGAGTGGAATGCATTCATGATTCATGCACAATTTTAGTAGTATAGCAAATAAAACTGTTTTTTATTGTTAAAAGTAATAAAACTTTCTGAAGTATTTTAAAAGTGTTTTATTGCTGAAGATTTATTTCTTCATTATTGGCCAGGCTTCAGCCAAATTTCAGCTGAATATTTCATAATCAGACGAAAATCAGCTGCAAATGTCAATTTACAGAGAAATCCGGCTAATCCGGATATCAGCCGAAAAATTATGTCAGCCAGCCGAAATTTTAAAATCCGGCTAATCCGGATATCAGCCGAAAAATTATGTCAGCCAGCCGAAATTTTAAAAAAAATTCGGCTGGCAGGTCTACTCACAGATATATCATATTATAATATACCATCTAAATAATATATCATATACTATGTTAATATAACAAATATAGCAAAATATAATAAATCATCTAATATGTCAATTAAATAGATGATATTAAAGTATATCTTACAAATGTATCATAATAATAAATCATCAAAATAAGATATTTTCTAACTTTATCTTTCAGCTGAATGGCATCAACACTCAAGGAGAAAACATTGCTGACAATGGTGGACTCAAGCAGGCCTACAGGGTCAGTGAAATTAAACACATAGCACCAGAATACAGACCCACAATAACACACAGCACCACAGACCCACAATAACACACAGCACCACAGACCCACAATAACACACAGCACCACAGACCCACAATAACACACAGCACCACAGTCCCACAATAACACACAGCACCACAGACCCACAATAAAACACACATCACCACAGACCCACAATAAAACACACATCACCACAGACCCACAATAAAACACACATCACTACAGACACACAATAAAACACACAGCACCACAGACCCACAATAAAACATAGCACCACAACACAGACCCACAATAAAATATACAGCACCACAGACCCACAATAACACACAGCACCACAGACCCACAAAAAACACACAGACCCCCAGACCCACAATAAAACATAGCACCACAACACAGACCCACAATAAAATCCACATCACTACAGACCCACAATAACACACAGCACCACAGACCCACAAAAAAACACACAGATCCCCAGACCCACAATAAAACATAGCACCACAACACAGACCCACAATAAAATCCACATCACTACAGACCCACAATAACACACAGCACCACAGACCCACAAAAAAACACACAGACCCCCAGACCCACAATAAAACATAGCACCACAACACAGACCCACAATAAAATCCACATCACTACAGACCCACAAAAAATCCACATCACTTCTGACCCACAATAACACACAGCACCACAGACAGGGTCAGTGCAAAAGTCTTCTACAATAAAACACACATCACCATGCTACAGACCCAAAAAACCAAGTTTCAGCACATTGTCAAACCTCACTATAAAACTTTACAAGCCAGTAAACTGGACACATTCTTTCCGTGCAAATAAATAAGTATTTGTGAAGGTAAATGTGTTCCACCCAGAGACCACTCCAGTCAGATTACCCCCCCCCCCTACTTACAATAGTGATCCTGTCTGTCCTACTGATCATTCCGATGCCTCTAACCCCTCGCCTCACCACAAGAAACACTGCAACAATTCCATGCTTTTATTTAATCATGACCGTTCACCCTAGTCAACCGCTGTTACAAGTTGTGTTGACATCTTGCAGGCCTACAGGAACTGGGTCAGCTTACAAGGCAAGGAAGAACCACTACTACCTGGACTCAACTTTACCCATGACCAACTTTTCTTTATCAACTTTTCTCAGGTAAGCTTAAAGCATCAATATTTCTTGGTTCATATCTCCAATAAGTTGTCATTAAATATATGAAAGTAGTCCAAGTAAGCCAGGGGTTATCTCAACTGGTGTTTACCTCTTCATCTTCTGTCTAGCTGTGGTGTAACTTGATGACGGACGGTGAGGCGCTTAACAGAATACGAACAGGTGTGCACAGTCCAGGGGAGTTCAGGTAATGTCTGGTCACTGCTGGCCTGGAAGTAACTGGAATACTTTGAGTACCAAAACATAAACACTCTTTACTTTGTCTGGTCATTTCTTACCTGGAAGTAATTGAATGATTGAAATACTTAAGTACCAAAACTTGATAGAGCTTGATAGCACTGTTCAACCCCCACGAAATAGACATAGAACAATTAGCGTCTCAATAAAACCGCCCTATGCGGAAATGACACGTCCCACAATACATTTATCATTGGCTGACACGACGGTAACGAAGCGCAGCCCTGAATATGTACAGAAAGTGGCTGCCCATGAGACAATTGAAGGGTTCACGGGAACCCCAGTGAAAGTGTTCACGGATGGGTCTGCCAGCCGGAGAGAAAGAACTGCAGGGTATGGTGCGCTCATCCTATACCCATTAAGAGGGCCACCAAAAGAGGAACTTTCAGGACCCTGTGGGACTACAGCATCGAACTACGATGCGGAGCTTGAAGCTATTCACAGGGTCCTGGAAAGTGTGCACCTGACACTGCAAGGGTCGGAACTAGTAGGTTTCGACACGGTCTTGTTTTGTGACTCGAGATCGGCGCTCGAGGTCCTGCTGTCTGAGAAACGTAGCACCCACCTAGTCGATGCCATCTTGGAGGACGTGGGCAGACTCGAGAGACTTGTTGGCAGGGTCACAGTGCAGTGGATCCCTAGCCCTGAATGTAGAAGGCAATGAAATAGCAGACTCGCTGGCAAAAGCTGGAGCAGCCCAACCCCAACCAGATGTCCCAGTCACATATCTTGGGGCAAAGACGTGGCTAATGGACCACTTCAGGGAAAAGTGGTACCAGGAGTGGGAAGATGGAGCGACAGCCACAGGGGTATTCGCTAGCATGCCCAGGCCTAGCAGATCAGACCAGTGGTGGGGTCTAAAACGAAGGGAACAAAGTTTGGTGACCCAAATGCGCACCGAGCATTGCCCAACCAAATCTTATTTTAACAAGCTGGATCACAACAGGGACCCCATGTGCCGCCATTGCAGCCAAGCCTCTGAGACGATCACACACTTGTTGACGTCATGTCCCGCGCTTGACATAGCCGGGGAGGTTAGGGGGGCAGGGGAGTCCTACGTTCAGACAATGTTGTATGGCACTGCCCAACAGATGGAGCAGATTGCCCAAGTAATAGCCAAGGCCTTAAGAGATTAGATCTCAGGTCCAAAGAATATGTGTTTAGTTTAGTACCAAAACATAACATTCTTCATTTCAGTTTAACTTTCACACGTATGATTAATTATTGAAAGTAAATTTCAGTTTTGCCCAGACTAACAATAGTTTTCCTTCCCAACCTAAGCCACGCATTCCCTGGTTATAGTTTAAAGATCTTACTTCACCAGCCAGAATGTCTACTTTTTTATGAGTCAATTTACACAATTCATTTGATATCTTTATTTTATTTAAACAAGCAACAAAGACCGTCCAAGGACGTTCTGCCGTCGTTTTGGTGGCGTGTTCTACCTCCCCTCCAACAGCCGTCCCGACCGGCCATAAATGTGCATCACATAAAAATACTATTTATTTTAGTTAAAATAAATAACCCAGAAAAACCCAAAGTTTTTTTTACTATAAAACCCAACGCGTACCGCTCAAAATAAAGTCTTGTAAAAAAAATACTGCGTAAAATGTGGAATCTAGCTCGTAAAACGTAGAATCTAGCTCGCTTTGAACCTCTGCGTAAACTTGTTCAATATGTAAATGAGATTTAATTTTTCTGGTTGGCTGTGGGAGTCTGTAGGAGTTTGAGGGACCAATCACTATCAATGACCACGCAGAAAATTGCTTTTTATTATATAGGATATTTATTCCTTTCCTATTCTATATGATGTATTAGAGTTTTTAACATTTTACCGTAAATATATATAAATATTTGACTCTTACTGTGCAGTTAAATTTGATTTGATTTTATTGACTTCTTTCTCTTCATCATGTTTATTTTTAACATCAGGAAATGTCCTTAATGTAAGCATTGAAATAAGTTATCCTCCATTAATAATAATAATAATAATAATAATAATAAAATGATGATTTATATAGCGCTGTATCCCAGCAAGGAACCAGGCTCACAGCGCTTTACATGGAAACAAAAATACATATATAAATAAAAAGAAACATTCATAGCATATTAACTACATAAATAACAATACGGTATACTCAATACATCAGCTACGCTAATCAATTACAGAAATGTGGTTTTATTATTTTTGAAAATAAATTTTAAAAAGATGTGTCTTAAGTGCAGTCTTAAATGACTTAGCAGTTGAAATGCTACGGATGTGTAATGGAAGAGAATTCCATTGTTTGGCTGCACAAAAGGAGAATGACCTTTCGCCAAATGTTTTAGTTCTTATCTTAGGAACACAGAGAATGCGTGTATCCGCAGAGGAGCGTAGCTGACGACTTGGTGAGTAGACTGACAAAAGTTCAGTAAGATATGAAGGGCATGAGTCAGAAAAGAAGTTGTGACACAGAACGGCCAGTTTGTAATCAATTCGGGCTTGTATAGGTAGCCAATGAAGAGAGTAAAGTAGCGGAGTAACATGGTCATGTTTTTTTGCCCTTAGAACTAATCTNTTTTATTATTATTATTTTTTTTAAAAATAAAATGTGATTTGAAAAAATGATGATTTAAAATCCACATAATATTTGCCTTAAAAGAAATCCCGGTTTTTTTACGCCTACTTTGTGACAATCCTTACCATGAAATAAGTTAGTAGCGAGGGAAAAACCAACTTCATTAAATGGCCTTCTTCACAACTACATCTAAGTACTACAAGGGAAACTTCAATAAAACTAACATCCCTCTGAAGTCTAATCTAGGCAAAGGGGGGTAAATCTGTCAAAACATCACTCATTTATCTGAGGATAAGGTTTTTTCCCCGTTAATCATCAATTACAGGAAATCTTGATGAAATATTAAGCTTCTTTGTCTTTTTATTTTCATGCCACTAAAGTTATAATTATTTTTTAAAAAAATAATTACAAAAGCAATTTTACTATTGAAGTTTTATTTTTCAACATAAAGTAAGTCTTTTACTGATAAAGTTAAATTCTTACTTTCAATTGCAACATACACATAAGTTTTAAATAAAGGTGTGTGTATGTAGGAGGGGGGCAGGGGGCCCTCTGATATATGAAATTTCAAACAAATTTCTGTCAACAAAAGATCTTGTGTATCTTCAAGCCCATTTGTTAACATGCCCACACTATACACTATAAACTATGGATAACAGAGGTTAAATTTGCATGCTATTAAAACAAGAGAGATGTATTCAGTTCACTTCATATTTTATATGGACAACACTTCATGCTGTTATATCAGTGGCCATGAAATGTGATGGAGTTTTTCCTTACAGAAATTCATGTTGTAAACAAAATCTATTTTACTGAGAATTTGAGGAATACTACTATCTGCCTGTCTGTGTGTGGAGATTTGGTTAGGGCATGACTTGGCTAGGGCATGACATGGCTTGGGAATGACATGGCTAGGGCATGACTTTGCTAGGGAATGACTTGGTCAGGGAATGACATGAGTAGGATATGACTTGGTTAGGTAATGACATGAGTAGGATATGACTTGGTTACGTAATGACATGACTAGGGCATGACTTGGTTAGGGAATGACATGAGTAGGATATGACTTGGTTAGTTAATGACATGAGTAGGATATGACTTGGTTAGGTAATGACATGACTAGGGAATGACTTGGTTAGGGAATGACATGAGTAGGATATGACTTGGTTAGGTAATGACATGACTAGGGCATGACTTGGCTAGGGAATGACATGAGTAGGGCATGACTTGGCTAGGGCATGACTTGGTTAGGGAATGACATGACTAGGGCATGACTTGGCTAGGGAATGACTTGGTTAGGGAATGACATGACTAGGGCATGACTTGGTTAGGGAATGACTTGGTTAGGGAATGACATGAGTAGGGCATGACTTGGTTAGGGAATGACTTGGTTAGGGAATGACTTGGTTAGGGAATGACATGAGTAGGGCATGACTTGGCTAGGGCAAGACTTGGTTAGGGAATGACTTGGTTAGGGAATGACATGAGTAGGGCATGACTTGGCTAGGGAATGACATGACTAGGGCATGACTTGGTTAAGGCATGACTTGGTTAGGGAATGACATGACTAGGGCATGACATGGCTAGGGCATGACTTGGTTAGGGCATGACTTGGCTAGGGAATGACATGACTAGGGCATGACTTGGCTAGGGAATGACTTGGTTAGGGAATGACATGACTAGGGCATGACATGGCTAGGGCATGACTTGGTTAGGGCATGACTTGGTTAGGGAATTACATGAGTAGGGAATGACTTGGTTAGGGAATGACATGACTAGGGCATGACTTGGTTAAGGCATGACTTGGTTAGGGCATGACTTGGTTAGGTAATGACATGACTAGGGCATGACTTGGCTAGGGCATGACTTGGTTAAGGCATGACTTGGTTAGGGCATGACTTGGTTAGGGAATGACATGGCAAGGGAAGACATGGCTAGGGCATTACTTGGTTAGGGAATAACATGGCTAGGGAATGACATGGCTAGGGCATAACTTGGTTAGGGAATGACGTGGCTAGGGCATGACTTGGTTAGGGCATGACTTGGTTAGGGCATGACTTCTGTCTCAAAAAAACTATATTGTGTATTAACACGAGGCTTATGCCATACTCAAGGAACCCAAGGAGAATTTACTGTTGCTAAGCAACCTGCTAAAAAGGGGGTAGTTTGGGGGTGGGGGTATTGTTTCATTCCTGTCAGCAAACACAGCACACCATTAATGGGTATCAGAATCAAACTCCCACCTTCCCCCCCCCCCCTCACCCTTGTTGGGTAGACCATCTGATCTACTCAAGATCTGACGGTTTATAACATAAAAATAATAGATATGTTGGAAAAATACCAGTCACATTTTGAAGCTGTTGGTATTTGCCATAAAGAGAATCTCCATTTAATGGCAATTAATCAAAGTGCTTTTCACCATTGTTGTCATTTCATCAACATTGCGTTTTTTTTTTGTTACTATTTTGTGTTTCATTAATAGAAATTATTTCCAAGGAATTTCGTTTTCCAGAAATTACTTGGTCAATAACTTCATTTTGTTTTGAGAGTTCATCCCATTATTTGTGAAAGTATTCATGGAATGACATCATTAAAAACTATAAGTTTATAGATCCTCATATGAATAATGAGGAAGACAACATTTGTACATAGTCGATTCGATGTGTAAACCAAATTTTTTACTATTAAATATTATATTACTTACATTAAATTGTTTCTGTTTTAATATTAGTCAAGTTAACTGAAATGTTTTAAGTAAAAAATATTTTTAATGGTACCTCTTTAAATTAATCAAAGTGACCTTTAAGTGAACAAAAGTCAGGCCAACTTGGACATTAGATGATGAACCTCAATTCAATTTTTTTGTATTCAAATTTTTCTGACTAGAGAATTTGTATGTATCCCTACCAAGAAATATAATTATCAAGAAATATCATGATCAAGAAATATCATTATCAAGAAATATCATGATCAAGAAATATCATGATCAAGAAATATCATTATCAAGAAATATCATTATCAAGAAATATCATGATCAAAAAATATCATTATCAAGATGAGACAGAAACTGGTTGAATTCTGCGTTAAAAAACAAAATTACTGTTGTTTCTTCTCAGTTCTATGTATAGTAGTTGGCTGTTAAAAACTATAAATTGAGTTAAGTATGGGTTATTACTGACCCAGCTAACCAGAACATCAATTAGGATGGACACGAGCTTTTTGGTTTATATATTTATTCACATAAATTTGCATATATTAATTTTCATTCAAAAATTTAAGGGGGTAAAAAAATTGAGAAAAATCAAATTTTAATGTTAAAAAGTTATAAGTACATGCTTGGTTTAAAAGTTAAAAGTACATGCTTGACTTAAAAGTACATGCTTTGTTAAAAAGTTATAAATACATTATCATGCTTTCTTATCTGAAATAACACTTATCCCCCAGCCTAACAACTTTAATACTGTTGAATTAACATACCATTATATCAATAAATTTACAAAGCACCCAACTCCCCCAACCTTTGCTGTCACCACACTAAGTAACACATTACATATTATGTGTCCTACAAGAGGCTGTGATAACAACACAAATATTCTGACAAAAATAAATTAGTTTTCAGTAAATTTAAAGTTTTTAAACTATAAAATGTAAATTAAAATTTAAAAAAAAAAAAAATCAGTCACTCTAATTTCACTTTTTGAAAAATATTCACATTCATTTTTACAAAAAACTTGTTCAATTATTTTCTACACATTTTAAAAGAACCCTCAGGCTTGATAGCCACATTAAAACTATCAAAAGTTTGTGCTTCAGATTTTTCTAATGTTTACAGTCTTTATAAGAAACAAAAATATTTATTACAAATGAAATTAGTAGGCAAGGATAAGGTTTTAATACTTGTCTCATCATTTAAAAATTTGTCAAGACTAAATTCAACATTGGAAAATAGCCACAACATTGTAAGGTTAAAGTGTGGAGAAAATTGTGACGAATCTTATGTTGATAGACTGAGCTGCTAGATAGAAACTTTTTATATAGTTTTAAAACAGTCAGTCCTAGAAATATACATTGAACAAATTTGTGTTGCTGTTAAAGTAACAACAGCATAAACATTAGGTATCATTTCATGAAAGTCGGCCGGACCATTTTCATGTTCATTGAGTGAATTTCATCATCGGATTACTATAAATACATAATACTTAGATTGCTATAAATCAGAGAAGATAATAATTAGATTGCTATAAATCAGAGAAGATAATAATAAGATTGCTATAAATCAGAGAAGATAATAATCAGATTGCTATAAATCAGAGAAGATAATAATTAGATTGCTATAAATCAGACAACATAATAATCAGGTTACTAAAAGTCTGTAAACAAAGCAATGATCAAATACAGTTTATAAATATTATAAACATGTCAATTATTTAAAACAGATTACCAAGCAAAATTTTTTAATCAATAATATTGACATCACTTGATTGTAAATCAACCTTACTGTAAAAAAACACACAGAAAATAATTTTAAAGAGAAATTGATATTTTTTTATTTAGCTGTTTTGGGTTAAAACTTTTCCACTCCATTTATTTACATATATTTTATCACTGCAATTGATAAATTATAAATATTATTTCAAGCTAATTCAACAAAACAGACTTTTTAATGCTCCAGCATAAATCATCTCCTTATTTAGGACTTAACAAAATCACTAGAGCATTATATTGGCATAGAGCCATTCTCAGCTGAGTCAGAATGGTTTCCACCAAAGAATCAGACCAAATCTTGGTTTGTTATGCCTTTCAAGAAACTTTGAATAGAATATTTTATGTTACTGGCCGCCAGTACAAACTCATTATTTGCCTGATGTTAACAAATTTTGAATTTTTGTGGAAATAAACAACAATGACTCAGTGTGACTTAGATTTCTAAATTTACTTTTATTTTAATAACACAACTCTCAATAATTAAATATGTTATTGGAACAACCAGCCAGGCCAAACATGGTGATGATGTTAAAGATATATTAGTATAACCAATAGCCAGGCCAAATATGGTGATGATGTTAAAGATTTCATATAATTTATTTAAATAAAAATGAAATTATAGTCAACGGTGTCATCTATGAGCGGTGTTTTTAACAATGTCGCAAGTAGTCTTGAGTTTCAAGGTGATGTTTTCGATAAGTCAAAATTGGCATTTGTTTCAAAATGATATTTCAGTGATGTGGTAAAAAGTCCTATATGTTCACTTGTTAAAAACTGTGGTGATGGTGGTTATTTCTCCCTTGGTTGTCTTCAAAGTACATGAAGTCCTGAGGCGAACAAAGAGAGTAAGAAACATTGTTTGTAAATATTTGACACATTCTCCTGGTTCTTTTTACACACAGGACTTGACTAACGCAAGACTAACTAAAAACATCATAGACATACAACTTTGCAAATGAAATAATTCTGTCAGTTTGGGTTTAACAGGTGACTTGTACATATTCAAATAAAAGTTATTGTTACTTCAACAAACTGTAAAACTTAACAGAGAAATTAAAGGGATATCACTTACAATGAGGAATACACATGCCATGAGAGTTGCCTTGAGCTTGACATCAAGGTCTTTAGGAACTGTGGACATGAAAATACAATAGTCAGCGGGAGTATACAAATTTGCTTAATAATAGTAAGTGGGAGTAATCAAACTGCCTACCCCAATAATCAGTGGGAGTAAGCCAATTTCCTAAATAATATTCAGTGGGAGTATAAAAATTTCCTAAATAATTGTCAGTGGGAGTATGCAAATTTCCTAAATAATAGTCAGTGGGAGTATAAAAATTGCCTAAATAATTGTCAGTGGGAGTATGCAAATTTCCTAAATAATAGTCAGTGGGAGTATAAAAATTGCCAAAATAATTGTCAGTGGGAGTATGCAAATTTCCTAAATAATAGTCAGTGGGAGTATAAAAATTGCCTAAATAATAGTCAGTGGGAGTATGCAAATTTCCTAAATAATAGTCAGTGGGAGTATAAAAATTGCCTAAATAATAGTCAGCAGGAGTATACAAATTGCCCAACCCAAGACTGTTGTAAAATGTATCAAACATGTCCACAAGCACAGAAGGTATCAGCCCCAGAATCAATGCCACATTTAAAAGATTTTATCAATTATGATTTAGAACCCCGATGCGTTAAATTAATAACAGGGCTGGTCTTTGGCCATTGCAACTTATGAGGCCGCAGTGATCCGGCTCTTTTACAGGCCCTGCCTATCATAATTTTCAGGACAAGATGGGCCCCGCGCGCTTAGCATACTAAGCCACATAGGGCCCCTCATTTGCTAAGCCCAGCCCTGAATAACAAACACAATTTGGCAGAGAAAATTATGACATAAAAAATTCTATGTTGAATAATAGGTTTTTGGTCTGGCACTGACAGAATTCTTTGGGGAAAAAATAGTTGGAGGTTAGTGTCAAATTCATTCCCTGTGTAGACAGAAGACTGATTCAATGTAACTGGGTCATGGCATTGTTAAAACAATCTTTAGCAAATAATTAGAATTACGTGATGGTTATAGCAAGAAAGAATGTCATAAACTTAATCATAACAGCAAATGGTACTCACAAGACACCCCGAAATTGTCTGCATCAGTGAAATACTCTTTGAGAAGCCCTGACCACTGTTTGGTAATATTTGCAATAACAGTTTCACTTCCAATAGGTCGGACCTGGAACACATTATATATAGACAAACAAATTATATTAAAAAAAATATATCAAACAAGTTGTATGCATTTTTTTTTTACCTTTTAAAATTGAACTTTTAAAAAAGAAGTTGTTTTTTTCCCCTGATTTATTTCCCTTGAATTAATCTTATGTCCCTTCACTTATTTGAACTAAATTTTTATACACTTAAGCCTCTTGTCACGTGACTAATATTTTATTAAACTTCCAGTTCACATTGCTCACCATAAAAAGGTATGATGTTTGATTATTGCTGACATAAAATGTAAATTGTAATGATATAATAATACTATAAATCATGTTGTTTAAGAATTCCCAATTACTGGAATAGTTTTATTCCATCTATTATGTGTATATTTTCCAAATAAGAACCCGGAAAGAGACACATTCCCAGGTTAGAGGAGATAAGAAAACAGAAAAAAAAATCAGGTATAATATACAATATACAAGTTTTATCATGCTTCGAAATCTGTTTGCTATCAAGATTCTATGTCATTGTTGTAGAATCTTGTCAACACTATGATAAAGTATACAGTAATTACTTACAGGAAACTCTACATTTTGGTTGCACACTGTACAAGGACAGCATGGCCCCCAGATGTCAAACTTTGGCTCCTTGTTGTGGTCCAATATTGTGTAATGAGGTTTCCATGCCGAGCAGCTGAGATGAGAAATACACAAGTTAATGCGTGTTCTAATTCAAATACAATTTATATTTAGTAGAGTATAGACAATAAATGACGATATTTTTTTTGTAGAAGATTTTTTATATGGCTTAAAAATTGAAATCAAGACAAAAACTTTGTTACCAACTACCAAGAATTTATAGCTCAGCTTAAATATGTAGGAAACAATGAATGCAGGATATACAGATTTACAAAATTGCTGTTTTTAATCACTCATATTTTAAGAATAAGATTTTTTAACTCAACAACTTCAGCCTTATCCCATAACTATAAAGAGGCCAAAATTCAGAGAATAGATGACTGTAGCAACAGAGCGGGGCCTATAAATTATAAACAAACACTTGGAATTCAGGAAACAGTCTAAAATATGGAATATGTTTATGGTAAAACTTACGCTTGTCTCACATATCCATACTGTGTGCCATCTTTGCCGTACACACTGACCTCGTCTTGGAAACACCTAAACGCTGCACACCAGTTGCAACCTCCGAAACATTTGAAAGGTCGTTTGATGACGAAGACTTTCTGGAAAGACCATTTCTTATTGTATCTCCATTTATATTGGTAAGCTTACGTTTTCAATACAGCTCAAAATTATGGCTATGCATTGGTAGACAAAACTGAATATTGTTCTCAAAATTTTGTTTTATAAAAGAATTTTTGAACAATATAATAATGCTTGTGTACTGGAAAGATTGGTTCAAATCAAAAATGGTTGTGGGCAGAGTACCCTCCAAACATCTGCTCACCACAGAAAACAAAAGACATGCAAAGCACAGACAAGAAATCAAAAGTAAAGCCCACCCCCCCAAAAAAAAAAAATATGAAGGAGCAGACTATAGCCAGATACACAATGTGTGGTAGACTCCTGTACAACAATGAAAAGGAAACCATGTGACCATAACACATGTAAAATTCTTTTGTGTGAAAGGAAGGGTAATTAGTATTAGCATAATGAAGAGATGCATATAATGAATTGTTCCTTTCGATTAGTCATGGGGGACAACTTAAAGCATCCAAGAGTTGCTGCACTTAGTTTGCCATGCTATTGTGAAGGGTAACACAAAATTATTAACAGTGACAGGAAAAGATTCACAAAGATAAATGAAGCGACTTGATGAACTGTTGGGAAAGAAACAATCAGCCATACAAGAGCATAAAGGTAGCCACCACAGATTATTGAGGTGAATTGACAAAGAAACAATAAGACATACTAGGGCATAAAAGTAACATATCTGAAAGTTACCTCTTTGGCATTGTCAGCTACATAGATCTTGAAGCCTCTATTAGAGCCACAAAACTGTCGACAGCAGACGTTGGACTCTGGAGGATGGACAGATTAACATGTGTATAAAAGGAGAGGAACACCCTCATAAAAGGTGGGATACTAAAAAACTTGCTATAAAACACCACCAAAGTTACAAGTTACAAGTGTCAAATTTTATTTGTAGCTAACTGGACGGCCGTTATAACATAATAAAACATATTATTCTATTTGTAAAGTGCCACGGTAAAGATGTGTGGTTAATTAATAGTAAATATAATACATAAAATTATTTAAAGAGAAATTTGGAATGGCTAATGCCTCAAAAAGTAAATATTTTTTTTTATTCCCATGGCAGCCTAAATTATAATATGTTCATTATAAATCTAATCTTGAAAATTGTTTGCTTATCACTAAATTTCAATCTATTTAGTTTTCATCATGGATCAAAAGTAAAGTCAAATAAATGTATATAGATAAAACTTGTAGAAGCATGCCTTTTGTATAAAAAATTAGTTGATATTTACAAAATTAATTTGAAATTTTCTTCCAAATGCCTAAACTTTAATGCATTATTTAAATTATTTTTTATTGCTAACTAATGTTTTAAAAATTTATAGGCATACTGATTTTTAAAATTTATTTTTTATAGTTAAATAATAAATTAAACTAAAACTTGAAATATGTTAATTATAAATCTTGATTCTTTTAAAAAAAATATTGTTTAAAAAATCATTGCAATTGTAATAAGATTTCAAATAAATTTATTTGTTTACAATTCATTGGACCTTAATGCAACATGCCTTGAGATATCACTTGAGAAATGAGACTTAGTGATAATTTTCATTGTTAATAATAATATGCAGTTTTTTTCCACCGTGTGCATAGCTTTGATTTTATTATTTTTTTGTATAACTTTAAAAAACAAACGCCAAAGTTAATTCAGATCATAGTTTGTTTTTTTAAAAGGTTTTTTAAGACAGGGGAACTAACTCAATAAAACAAAAAAAGTTAGTTGTGTGTTTTTGTTACTTCCCTTGCAATTTTCAGTTTAATGACATATTACATCTTTATATATAGCTTTATTAAAAATTATTGATTAATTAAACGGTAATTTTTTAAAGTTTTATTTTTAAATTTAAATTAATCAACAAAAATCCATTAAATACACATAATTTTGCAGAAGAGCATGACAACTATATAAATTCTACTTCTATTTGATAGTGATGGGTGATGTTGAATGGAAAATTTAATTTTTATGACTTTTCTTGGTGTACTCCCCCCCCCCCCCCCCCC
>MUZC01001188.1:75605-89166 GCA_002072015.1 Radix auricularia | reverse complement strand
CTATGTTTATTAGAGTCAGATAGACCTAAGGCAAATGTTGCAGTATAGAAAGAGTTATGATTATTAGAGTCAGAGAGACCTAAGGCAGATGTTGCAGTATAGACAAAGTTATGATTATTAGAGTCAGAGAGACCTAAGGCAGATGTTGCAGTATAGACAAAGTTATCATTATTAGAGTCAGAGAGACCTAAGGCAGATGTTGCAGTATAGACACAGTAATGTTTATTAGAGTCAGAGAGACCTAAGGCAGATGGAGTGTAGATTTGTGGCTGAGGTCCATAATTTATTATGTATTTATTTGTAACTTTAATGGCGGGAACACTTTGGAAAAGTATGTGTGTATGTGGGTGTGTGTGTTTTTGTGGGTATGTGTGAGCGTGCGTGCAAAGAGGGGTGGTGGTGAGCCTCTACAAATTTCTTCATTATCATTCATGAATATGTAAAGAAAAAATCATCACACAAAAACCAATATGTGCACTCACCAGGGGGCGGTCCGTACTGAAGGGGCCCCGGCCCTGCCTTGTAACCTGGCTGGCCGGGAATTTGGCCATACGACTGCTGGCCATAGGGAGGCTGACCATAGGGAGGCTGGCCATAGGGTGGCTGACCATAAGCTGGCTGACCAGGGCCTGGACCATAGCCTGGCTGCATGGGCTGGGCTCCGTGTTGTCCTGGTTGGTCAGTGACTGGATGTGACATGGCGGCTACTGGTCAACCTGGCAACAAGGTCAAAGTTAGACTGAGTACTTCTACGGTGTCAGAGTACCTCTATGGTGTGAGAGTACTTCTACGGTGTGAGTGTAATTCTATGGTGTCAGAGTATTTATACGGTGTCAGAGTACTTCTATGATGTCAACTTCTATGGTGTCAGAATACTTCTCCAGTGCCAAAAAATATAACAGTGTCAAAGTATTTCTAAAATGTCTGAGTACTTCTACAGTGTGAAACTACTTCTACAGCGTCAAGTACTTCTACATTTTCAGAGTACTCTCCAGTGTAAAGAAATATAACTGTCAAACTACTTCTACATTGTCAAAGTAATTTAACAGTGTCAAAATGCTTCTGCATTTTCAGAGTTATTCTACAGTGTCAAAGTACCTCTACAGCGTCAAAGTACCTCTACAGTGTCAAAGTACTTCTGCAGCGTTGAGTACACTCCTGTACAACCTATTGGTGATATTGGCTGATACCATGGTGACTAGGTCGTTCTTAATCTCTTATCTACATTTCAACCACGTCCTACCCCCCATCCCCACCATTTCCTCCTTATGCCTAGTGACTTGTTAAACCCTTTGTCCATTGATTCCCTCAATGTTGAGCACACAGGCGTAGGATTTACCTCACATTTGTCCATCTAAAAAAAATCCGGTCCTCGAATTTAATGTCTGTAAGGACGCGTCGGTCGGGGGGGGGGGGGGAGAAGTGGCGTCAGTGACGTAATTTCTGTTTCAATTTGTCCTAAATCTGACAGGATCTAATAAGTCTAAGACACCTTGAGTCAGCGCGTTTCAAATTTTGCTCTCTGTCCTTTCTGGTCATCCGACTGGACTTTGCTCAAATCAGATACCTAGTTGAGCTATTGAGGGTTTGAACATCATTTTCCTACGCACAAACACTCTAATACATGCACTCATACACACACACATACACACACACACACACACACACACACACACACATACACACAAACAGGCATTTCATCGAAAATTCTTTTATCCATATACGTAGTGGGAAACGTTTTCGTACCAGTTACTCAAAATTAAATATTATCTTCAATTAGAATGACTTTTGATGAGTAAAATCAAATAATTATTTATTAAATAAGCACTTGTTACGGTGCCATAGTATTATCGTAATTATGGGTAAAGTGGTAAACCTACCTCAAAACAATTAGAATAAATCCTTTGTCCGCGCTGGCTCCTTCCTCAAAGAACACAAACTGAACTACTCCTCAATCTGTTCAAACTGGCTGGCTCCGTTCACATATAACTGAAACTGAACTCGCTCTCTATCTATCAACGCTCTACTTTCTTCCTAAACTATGTTGCAATCAATATTTCACACCAAGCAATCGGTTCAAATATAATCCGCTTTGAGTGATGGCTATGCGCAGTTAAAAGAGTTTACTATCATATAGAGGTGTGTGCGGAAATTATTAAGACGAGCGATCACAGGATTGTGACTAGCGGCCAGCGCTGGCTGGATCGATATTTACAAAAAAATAAGCCCGAGCCACCCGTTCAATGTTTTTCTGTGTCAGAGTTGATGAGGCGGACCCGCTTGTGTGTGTAAACAAACGACAACTTGCCTAGCAACGCTCATTCACTGGTACCAATACTTGTGAGGGTTGTGTTAGTACAAAGTGTAGAGCAATCGTCAACTAGCCTTGCCTTAATTCATCCCGCTTTCTATTAATAGAACTGATAAGCAGTGCAGTTATTGCGAAACTAGATCCATCTTGTAAGTATGTTTTCCTCAGCCGTCTGGATTATTTGACACAAGGGCTCCTTGCCTTATCTATTAAGAAAACTTTTATCAGCTGGGGTCGTAGACTGTCTCCGTCCGGTCATTATTGTCGCCGCTGCCACGTAAATTTTGCAGATTCAGATGACATAAAATACCGCCCCTCAATAGAAGAAGAAAAGTGACGATGGGGCGGACAAACTCCTCATCACACCCCTTTTTTAAACCACTGCCTTAGGGAACGTCCATAATGTATGTCAATGTACAGAGTGGGCGGGGGGGGGTCAGAAAGTGCGACAGTTTGTGACAGGGGAAGGGGTCCGGCCATGTGTTGCGTCACAGTGTTTTATTATTAAATTTTAATTATTTTAAAATTAAAAAAAAATTGTTCAAAAGTGTGACGTATTTTGAAGGGGGGGGGGGTCCGAGATTTGTGACAGGGGAGTTGAAAATTGTTTAAAATAGCGTGACGTACTTTTTGGACGGCCCCTTATAAACACCCCAGGCCACCCAACCGAAATACTCGCAAATCTCAAACCTGCTTACTTCTTGTTAAGCTAATCTCAAACCCAGTTGCTAAATTGTCTGTTTCTTTATCTCTCGCCTCATTTTGACAGTCTTGGTAACTAGCTGTTAATTTATTGACAGTCTTGGTAACTAGCTGTTAATTTATTGACAGTCTTGGTAACTAGCTGTTAATTTATTGACAGTCTTGTTAACTGGCTGTTAATTTATTGACATTCTTGGTAACTAGCTGTTAATTTATTGACAGTCTTGGTAACTAGATGCTAATTTATTGACAGTCTTGGTAACTAGCTGTTAATTTATTGACAATCTTGGTAACTAGCTGTTAATTCATCGACAGTCTTGGTTACTAGCTGTTAATTTATTGACAGTCTTGGTAACTAGCTGTTAATTTATTGACAGTCTTGGTAACTATCTGTTAATTTATTGACAGTCTTGGTAACTAGCTGTTAATTTATTGACAGTCTTGGTAATTAGCTGTTAATTTATTGACAGTCTTGGTAACTAGCTGTTATTTTTTTGACAGTCTTGGTACCTAGCTGTTAATTTATTGACAGTCTTGGTAACTAGCTGTTAATTTATTGACAGTCTTGGTAACTAGCTGTTAATTTATTGACAGTCTTGGTAACTAGATGTTAATTTATTGATAGCCTGTAAACAAATGTGCACTCGGTGCACAGCCCAGCGATCTTGACAACATCATTTGTCGCTGGAACAATGTAAACACAGACACACAACCCTGGACAGCGATCCAGGCAGCCCCCTCCCCACACAAAACTGACAGCTTTAGTGGGTAGGGGGGTGGGCTTCGCTCATCGACCAGGTCATTCAACTCTATTTAACGGCCCAGCCCATAACATGTTAACCGACATTATTACCCCACGGTGCCGCCCCTGTCCACTCACCAACTGCTCCCCCTATCACCCCCCCCGGCTTCTCGTGTCAAACCAGTCAGTATGGTGGGGACATGTGGATACGGCCAAGCCAAAAAATAACTATACATTTGTCTTTTGTTATTATTCTATTTGTACAATATTGTGTTACGTTTTGTTATTGTTCTATTTGTACGATGTAGCTATTCAATACATTTAGTGCTGACAGCCTAGCATTTGGCCTGCAGCATGAAATATTGATCTGTTCTCAGTGTGTGTGTGTGGGGGGGGGGGGTACATGCGCTATGCCGAGTCAGTTAAAGAAATATTTTTTAAAAAAAAGTCAATAATAAAATAAACAATAATCCTGAATGTGGCAGAGCTCGGATGTCAGGAGGTTCTAAATGATGGAAGCAAGGCAGGGGACCGGTGGTGCGTTGGGCTGTACTTAGAAATTATGGGAGGCCGTGTCATGGGGATTGAGAAACGCTGCTATAAATCACAGTCTCTTGGTGAACCAGCGGCAAGAAAGAACATGCGGGGGATTGGGTTAGTCTTACTAGTGAGCCTAGGTCAACATTTTTGTGTTTACCTGGTTTAGTCTCACTGGTGAGCCTCGGTCAAACATGTGGTGAATTTGGTTAGTTTCACTGGTAAGTCTCGGTCCACATGTGGTGGATTAGGTTAGTCTTACTGGCGAGTCTCTGTGACATTTTTGTGTTTTCGTGGGTTGGTCTCACTCTAGGTTAAGTCATTAAATGGAAAAGACGTAAACAAGGTAAGGGTTAGCCTGACAGGACGTAACAAAACAGCGAACGTCTCAACGTTTCGGCAAAGAGCCTTTTTCAACGGACATACTATACACAAATAAAACAAATAAAAAATAAATAAATTAAGAAACTTAGCTGCGGTGAAATCCAAAGAATCGAAGAAAGTAAAGCTGAGAGATGACAGAGCGAGTTTATATAGGAAAGCAGAGTGGGTGGGCCAAAACGCCTAGCTGGTCAAAGTGAACACCACATTCATCCCATGTGAGCTGAGTGTCCCATGATCAACACATCAGCCTGCACCAGCGGAGCCATTGACATGTGTTGGGTGTCAGATCATAAGAAATGGAGCCATCTGTTTCCCCAGTACATCCAGCACTCCGAGGAAGTGGCTCCCTGTCAGTAAGTGGTTCTCAGTGGGTACATGGTTCCCTGTGAGTAAGTAATACTTTGTGGGTAAATGGTACCCTTTGGGTAAATGGTACCCTGTGGGTAAATGGTTCCTTGTGGGTAAATTTTATCCTGTGGGTAAATAGTACCGTGTGGGTAAATGTTACCTTGTGGGTTAATGGTGCCCTTTGGGTAAATGGTAGCCTTTGGGGTAAATGGTTCCCTGTGGGTAAATGGTTCCTTTTTGGAAAATATTACAGTGTAGGTAAATGGTTCACTGTGGGTAAATGTTACCCTGTGGATAAATTGTTTCCTGTGGGTAAATGTTACCCTGTGGGTAAATGGTTTCTTGAGGGGTAAATGGTGCCCTGTTGGTAATTGGTAGCCTTTGGGATAAATGGTTCCCTGTAGGTAAATGGTCCCTTGTGGGTAAATGTTACCCTGTGGTTAAATGGTTCCCTGTGGGCAAATGTTACCCTGTGGGTAAATGTTATCCTGTTGGTAAATGGTTCCCTGTGGATAAATGGTACCTTGTGGGTAAATGGTACCCGTGGTTAAATGGTTCCTTGTGGGTAAATGGTTCCCTTTGGGTATATGTTACCCTGTGGGTAAATGGTCCCTGTGGGTAAATGTTACCCTGTGGGTACATGGTTCCCTGTAGGTAAATGGTACCCAGTGGGTAAATGGTACACCGTGGTTAAATGGTACCCTGTAGGTAAATGGTTCCTTGTGGTTAAATGGTTCCCGTGGGTAAAAGGTACCCCGCGATTAAATGGTACCCTGTGGGTAAATGGTTCCCTGTGGGTAAATGGTTCCCTGTGGGTACATATGTTTCGCTGGAATAAGTAGTGTGGGTGGGCTGATTCTTAGTCTACATTTTTGTTTGACTAGACTTTGAAAGAAAGTTTTAAAGTCTACTTGACGGGGTTTAGAAAGTGTCCATCATTGAAGACGGTCCTCTACTCTTGCAAGCCCATACTATGATGTCGCACAATCATCAGAGATAACTTTATGTTCTTGATCATTTCCAATGTGGTGTACATTACAGCGATTAATATTCAACACGGGTACAAAAAGCTGCTACACTGGGAGAATACACATCAACACTGATTATTACATGTACACAAATACATTTTATTGCGTCATACACATCACGCCATCGTGCAGGCCTGTAGTGAACACATACACAACACGTTCTTAGCCAAGTCGTAATGACCACAAGCTTAACAAGTCACACTGACAACATACACAACATATTCTTAGCCAAGTTGTTATGACCACATTTTAAGACAAGTCATAATGACCACATACACAACATATTCTTAGCCAAGTCATAATGACTACATTCTAAGACAAGTCATATTGACCACATTCTAATACAAGTCATAATGACCACATTCGCAACACATTCTTAGACCAGTCATACTGACCACATACACAACATATTCTTAGCTAAAGCGTAATGACCACATGCTTAACAAGTCATAAGGACCACATACACACGTTTATTTATGATTACCCCCCACCCCACTTTGTCCCCAGCCCTGGTTTTATCTTGACAGACAAAATTTGTTCAGGTGACTAAAGAAACTATTTCTATATTAAGACAAGTCCTGCAGTTGCGCAAGTTCTCCTTATTCCAGGCCAAAGTCCCGCGAGTTGTCAGCGAGACTTGAGAGTTAATCAGGTTAAGACTTAAAGGAGAAAATATTATCATGAGAGTTTAGAGTTCACCAATCAATGTCACAGAAAGAGAAACACCTTGTTGAATAGGTTCAAGGCAGGGCCGTCTTAATGCATAGGCCCGTTGGGCATTTGCCCGGGGGGCCAGGAGCGTGGGGACCCACGAGCATAGGGGCCCAATTGGTATATGTTTATTACTATATTTTATGTATATTTATTTTTATTTCTGCGTGGGAGGGGGAATTCTTTCTTTGCCCAGGGGCCTAACACTATTTCTTTGCCGGGGGCCCAAAATGGTGTAAAGACGGCTCTGGTTCAAGGTGACCCACAGATGTCAAGGTGACTATTAGACTTCAAGGTGACCCACAGATGTCAAGGTGACCCATAGACTTCAAGGTGACCCATAGACTTCAATGTGACCCACAAACTCCATAGTGACCCACATACTTCAAGGTGACCTACAGACTTCAAGCTGACCCACAGACTTCAAGGTGACTTATAGACTTCAAGTTGACCCACAGACTTCAAGGTTACTTATAGACTTCAAGGTAACTCACAGACTTCAAGTTGACCCACAGATTTCAAGGTGACTCACATACTTAAACGATTCATATGACAGATTTCAAGGCACAGAATGACTTGATGTATCTCCATTAATTAAGACAATAAATCGTCCTCGTGACTATGGTTCGATCTTACAGAGGAAAATTGCAAAACTAACATTTGAAGCCTAATGCTGGTACCGGCTCCGTACATTCCCCCTCCCTGCTAATTCTCACTACGTAATTGTAAAACTTCTACGATATTCGTTACTACAATGACGAAACGCTGACGTACTTTGTCAAGTGTATGTTATCAGTTATCTTGGTATTTTGAAATCATTTTGGACTCTCTCTCTCTCTCTCTCTGTGTGTGTGTGTGTGTGTGTGTGTGTGTGTGTGTGTGTTGGGAAAAAAAGTGTGTGGGGGTGATTTGGTGGTTTAAAAATCATTTTTATTTATGGAGGGAGTGTATAATTATTCCATAAGCCATTACGATTACTATCATTAATAAACAGGTAGCAATTGTCTTTGAATGCGTATAAGATAGTCACGTGTTTGAGCCAACCGTAGGCAAAGCCAGAGACCACTTGGTCCCAATGTCATACGTCACCGTTTGAAATAATCTTCTCTGACTTGGAGATCGAATTTCACAATTGCTCTAGTTCTGTAGATCGGCAATAAATAAAACTGACGCAGTCTTTCAACCAAAATTTTGTATGACTTAAACTTTTTCATTAGCCAATCGATTGTCAATCGTTATTTTTACCAAAATTTTATGTAGACTATATAACTCGAATGTATCTGGTTTTTAACTTAAAAAAATATTAAAACCTGTTAAATTTTTAGTTAAGTTTTTTTTTTACCCATCACGCCTTATATGGCAAGTCAGCCCTGAGATACAGAAGACTAAGTTGTCAATGGAGATACATTTAAATATAATATATGCATAATGCATGTATATGAGAGCTGCGGAAATAAAGTACTAATTAATTGATTGATCGTTAAAAAATTTAATCGATTACAACTAATTTGATCAATTAAAGTTCTGTTAAATTGAAGAGAATATTGATATTTTTTTCCCCATTAATTAATATTTTTTAAAACTTTAATTCCTCTCCCTCATATTATTATTATCATTTATTTAGACATGCTTACGCAAAAAAAAAAAAAAGTTCTCCCCCCCCCTCATTTCTAGCATAGCAGAACGAATTTGCTGTGCTACATCACAAAATTAGGGAGCCATGGAATTACCGCGACTTTACCGATTTTGCGAAACGATGAATCGCAACTTAAAGAGATCTATATATGCTTTATAAAAATATAATTGTTCGAAATTAATTGATTAATTTTTTCCAAATTAATAGAATTAAAAAAAAAAATTTATATACCAGCCTTAATGTATATATTTTGTAAGATATTCAATATTACACATACACAGTCAATATGTCAACCCCCCCCCCCCAAACACCCAGACATGATCAGACTCTCCCCGCCTCTCTCCTGACTAGCACACAATAAAATTGGTTGATGATAATATACTTGTATAATTTAAGTGTTATAGACAATAAAATACACCTGAATGATGCCAGTGAAGTTATTGTCATAGATTATAGATTGTCAAACGTCCCATTTTCGCCTCCACCCACCCCCTCCCAAGACCTAACCCTCGTTGCTGACTGATCCGTCCTGTAGTAATGTACCCCGCCCCCCCCCCAGATCCGGGAGGTATGACGTCAGAGAATAGTACTGAAACAATCACTTTGAACTATGAGCCCATTCATTAAACATAAGCTTTGACTTGGCGATTCGCATGAACGCGCCCGGGAGGAACTGAGGCGGAACCGATGTTATTATTAGACACGTGACGGTGGCACCAAGGCATAGATTCCACAATTCCCTCTCCTCTGTAAAAAGCCAACCTGCTTCGATAACCCCAACCCCCACCCACCCCCACATGACAACGTCGTCCATAAACTTAAGAGGAAGAACCTATCTGATCAAGTTCCGTACCAGTTTTTTGACACGGTTCCTTGTACGGCTCTAAGCTTCCACGTCTGCTTAATAGCCCCCTGTGGTGTTGGCCAGACAGGGGAGAATAACCGAAACAGATAAATGAAATAAGACAACCGGGGTTATTTACCCTGGATTTTATATTACATTTTTCTAAATCTCGTATCATTAAATTATTACTACTTTATCCTTAAGTGCACCACGGCGGCTGGGTCGCGAAGTCAATAGTGCGCTCGCCTCACAAGCTGAGGGGCGTGGGATCGAGCCCACGAAAAGCCACTATGAAAATGTTGAGAAATTACTAACGCTAAGAAAGCCCTCCGCTAACCTGCAGAGGGATGGGCGCCGCCAGTGTCTATCAAGCCCGAGAATGTTCTGATGGAAACATTAGAACCCCCTACGACCTCGAAAAAAAAGAGGTCATGGGACTAAAAAAGTGCTACTAGGTCTTAACAGCTGTGGATATTCTCGAGTAATTAATAGTGAATCTCCTTTTAAAAAAATCTTTGGTCTTTGGATCCCATACAGAAGATGCATATTCACATTATTCATATACTAATATACTAGAATAGTAGTATAGGTTTAACCAATTTAAAGTAACTTTTTATATTCTGAAGACATTTGTAAAAGTTTCTTCTAATATAAATTTTTAAAGCGTTAAGCTTTTTTGTTTTCATTGATGAAAGGATTCCAAGCCAATTTTTCAATTATTATTATTATTCCTAAGTATTTAGCATCTTTATTTTACATCTTTCCATAAATGAAATAGTTTGCATTTGCAGTTTTTTTATTGTTTACTTTTAACTTTTGTCTGGGTTGAAAGACATACTCCAGGTCCAAGTCCGATTTTCGTCATTCATGTAAGCCTCTAAGATTTCGGTATCTTGTTCTGACGTCATTGTTCTATAGATCATACAGTTCTGACTTCATTTTTCTAAGATCATACAATCATCAGTAATTAACAAAACTTTTTTTTTTCCTGATGAGAGGCTATTGGGTAAATCATTTATGTAAATTAAAGAAAGTGGGAGGCCAAGGACATTTCCTTGTGGAATTCCCGAGTTTACCGTTATTGATGCTACTTAACATTCATCAATTGTTACAGTTTGTTCTCTGCCAATTAAAAATCTTGAATCCACTGGTGTAAGGGACCAGAGATGCCAAAAATATTATTATTATTATTATTATTTTTAAAAAAATATATATATTTTGTTAAATAGTAAACTTGAATGGTGAACTTTATCAAATGCTTTTGAGATTCTAGTAATATAGTAGCATGTGTTTGATTATTTTATCTAAACCTTTCGAAAAATCATCAATTAGACACATGGTACGTAGTACACTTATTACAGCATCAGTTTCTCCTCAAACTCTATTGACGTGGGCCTGGACATTATTTTTTGTTGGTGATTAACCATTCGATTATATATTATATGTTCTATGTCATAAAAAAAAAATACTGCTGAGACAGGTCTCTAGCTAGCAAGCTCAGTTTTATCTACAGTGTTAATTTTAGTTTCCCATCATGTGGCACTTTACCGTGGTAAAGAGAGGCTTTCTAACCTACTTCTCAACTATGTAGCTAAGGGGAAAAAAAAAAGAAAAAAAAAAGGCTTTTACTTTTAAATATATAATTGTATGTGTTTCAAAACATTAATAACAGTATTATTGGTAATAAAGTCATTATTTGAATAAGCGATGGACGTAAAAAAGAAATACAGCTAGCTGCGACTAATATTCCATATTTAATGAATACAATCTTTCTGAGTCAATTCTGACATCTTAATATAACTAGTGTTGTTACCACAAGGGATCAAGTGACAATTTTTTACCCCCTCCCCCCTTGTTACGCTCCGTCACAAAAACATAGAGCCCCCCTCTAAAATTACGTCACAAAGCTTACGTCAGTTTATTTATTTGGTAGTTCATTGACCCTAACAGCTGTTGGTTTAATATCTAAATAACGTGTCTTATCTCAAACCTGTTATTATTTTATCACTCTAGACTCTAGACTCTAAAAAAAGTGATACAATTTAGAAAAAAAGATTTTTAGGTGTAATACATGTCTCGTGCCATTTCGTTTTTTTTTAAAATTGTTTTTTTCTTTAATCGGCATCTTTCCGCCTCGAAAATGCATTACCGTTGGTGTGCAGGGGTGGATTAAAACTGCATGGGGCCCCTGCCTGCAATCAAACCGGGGCCATATCCAGCCAGCGCCCCATTAAATATAATGATTGCTAGCAGCTAATATAAGAGTGTAACTAAATACTCAATTGGTTTCTAGGAGGTGCGTTGTCTGTACTATGGGAGCGGCCTAAACAGCCAAAAATATTAATCATGAAAACAATACGAACACGAAGAAATAACTGTTTGAAGTGTTTACTGGTATACTAAAATTGAGAGTAAAAATTAAAATAAAAAACAAATTATTCCACCACTGGTAATTGATATCTGACATCGCATGCACCACAGGCCTATACGCTATCATACGGCCAGCATAACTAAGAGTAAACGATACATTTTAAAAGTATAAACACTATTCTATAATATATTCTCTTATTGAACCAATCAATTGAAATTTTTCGAATAATAAGAATCGGGTCTTAATATTAAGAATATTACAATCAGGTCTGAATAGCGATCAGATTAATAGATAAGATTTATTAATTGATTTAATTTATGCTATTGTAAAGGGTTCGTGCAAACATTTGTCCTCCGTTATTTTAAAATAGAAAAAGTTTGGTGCCTCTAAATCATCAAGGGCCCCTAGCTATAGATCGTTCAGCCCTTCTCCCAGTAATTCACGATAGCTTGAGAGTCAGTCTTCACCCTATCTTTTGCACACAAATTCTGTGCTTCCCAATGTTTTGGCTTTTCTTCTAGCTCTTCTGTCCGTAGCCTCCTCCACCCTTTTCTCCTCGGCTATTATGACACCTTCCTTTACGACAGTGCATGGTATTTGGCCTGGAAGAAAACTTCATTTCCTCTCCCAAACATTGAGTTTGTACTTCACCAAAACATTGAGTTCGAACCCCACCCAAGCATTGAGTTTTTACCCCACCCAAACATTGAGTTTGTACCCCAACCAAACATTGAGTTTGTACCCCACCCAAACATTGAGTTTGAACCCCACCCAAGCATTGAGTTTGTACCCCACATAAGCATTGAGTTTGTACCCCACCCAAACATATAGTTTTTACCCCACCCAAACATTTAGTTTGTACCCCACCTAAACATTGAGTTTGAACCCCACCCAAGCATTGAGTTTGTACCCCACCCAAACATTGAGTTTGAACCTCACCTAAACATTGAGTTTGTACCCCACCAAAACATTGAGTTTGTACCCCACCAAAACATCGAGTTTGTACCCCACCTAAGCATTGATTTTGTACCCCACCAAAACATTGCGTTTGAACCCCACATAAGCATTGAGTTTGTACCCCACCCAAATATTGAGTTTGTACCCCACCAAAACATTGAGTTTGTACCCCACCCAAACATATAATTTTTACCCCACCCAAGCATTGAGTTTGAACCTACTTAAACATTGTGTGTGTACCACACCCAAACATATAGTTTGTACCCCACCTAAACATTGAGTTTGTACCCCACCCAAACATTGAGTTTGTACCCCACCTAAGCATTGAGTTTGTACCCCACCAAAACATTGAGTTTGAACCCCACCCAAGTATTGAGTTTGTACCCCACATAAGCATTGAGTTTGTACCCCACCCAAACATATAGTTTTTACCCCACCCAAGCATTGAGTTTGAACCTCACCTAAACATTGAGTTTGTACCCCACCCAAACATTAAGTTTGTACCCCACCCAAACATTGAGTTTGTACCCCACCAAAACATTGAGTTCGAACTCCACCCAAGCATTGAGTTTGTACCCCACATAAGCATTGAGTTTGTACCCCACCCAAACATTGAGTTTGTACATCACCCAAGCATTGAGTTTGTACCCCACCGAAACATTGAGTTTGTACCCCACCCAAACATTGAGTTTGTACCCCACCAAAACATTGAGTTCGAACCCCACCCAAGCATTGAGTTTGTACTTCACCAAACCATTGAGTTCGAACCCCACCCAAGCATTGAGTTTGTACTTCACCAAAACATTGAGTTCGAACCCCACCCAAGCATTGAGTTTGAACCTCACATAAACATTGAGTTTGTACCCCACCCAAACATTGAGTTTGTACCCTACCCAAACATTGAGTTTGTACCCCACCCAAACATTGAGTTTGTACCCCACCCAAACATTGAGTTTGTACCCCACCAAAACATTGAGTTTGTACCCCACC
>MUZC01001188.1:43438-72031 GCA_002072015.1 Radix auricularia | reverse complement strand
GATAGAAAGATAGATAGATAGATAGATAGATAGATATATAGATAGATAGATAGATAGATAGATAGATAGACAGATAGATAGATAGATAGATAGATAGATAGATAGATATATAGATAGATAGATAGATAGATAGATAGAATGATAGATAGATAGATAGATAGATAGATAGATAGATAGATAGATAGATAGATAGATAGATAGATAGATAGATAGATATATACATGGATGGGAGGAACAATGGATGGATGGATGGTTGGATGGATGGATTGATGGATTTATAGAAAGAAAGACAGCAGATATATATAAATAGATAGCTAGATAGATAAAAGTATGGGTGAAACAATGAATGGATGGCTGGATAGATGGATTGATAGATAAATACATAGACTTTAAAACTATGCGTATTCTCCACAAATTGTTTGGCTACCTTTTCTATTCTATGATCTTGATAGCATCTACCAATGATGAATAAAATTTTAAGGATATACAATTAACGATTAATTTCATGAATTAATAATTAATTTTGATTAAAGCCACACATATCAAGGAAAATAACAAAAAGAGGTTACTGACATTTCTTTTCAGTTTATTGAGTTATTTTCCCTGTCTCATAGGTATTGAAAAAATATTTTGAACTTTTTAACTGCTATGGACTGTTGTATTATGTTCCTCAGCAATACAGATCATGTGATATGGGCTATTAAATTGTTTCTTAACTATTTTAAAAATAACTTTTAAAAAAATATTATAAATAGTTTCTTAAATTTTTATCGAATTCCTATCGATTGAAATCAATTTAATCGATATTTATTTGAAAAATATTTAACGATTATTGAATAAATTTTTAACGATTAATCGAGAAATTAATCGTTAATTTCCGCAGTACTTTACATTTTGTAGAGATCCTCTGCTTTAGTACTGTTTTTAGGGAACCTTGTTACTCTTGGGACTATAATCTTCTTTCACTCAATTCTTATTTCCTTGTCACACAAGTCCTCTGCTCTCATACTCCAACACCAAACTCAAAGACTGCATGAACATTAATTATTTCACTTTGTTCATTCACTACTTTGACTCTAACATAAACTGTAATCTAACTTCACTTCTCTTACTTCCAATGGCTTAAATCTTTCTCAAAATCTACATTCAATATTCTACAATCTATACCTACCATATATTGTCTAACAAATACAATCTCACTTCTCCCATTTTCAATCTGCTAAAACTCTTTTGGTAGTCACGTCCTATAACAAACTTCGTAGTCTCGAGGCCACTTCTTTGTATCCCGTCCAGTTAGTCAATCTCTAATATGTCAATGATTTTGTTCCATCGCCATAGCTTAAGACTTGTGCGGGGGTGGGGCCGGTTAGGCTTAATCTTCTCTGATGACACCCCCACCACTCACCTGTCCCCATAACCGACCACCTGTCACACGCTGTCATTTAAACTTCCAAAACTATGAATGGGACATATAAATATAACATGCATATGTCTTCAGCTGTCGGTTACCCACTTTCATCTGCCAATTCAAGCGTGATAATATTTGCAACTGATCATCTTGCGTAACACCTCTGCTTTGGTCTGTGCCCCTACATTAAAGGACCTCGCGCGCATTTATCCATGGCGCTCAATCTTTGAATGCATATTAACCTCTTTTAACCACCTCTAGCCCTTCACGGTATATTAATTGCTCTACTTACGGTGGCCAATACTCGCAGACGACAAAGTTTTTCAAGTTGGTACTGCTGCAATGAACCACAGCACACCCTACTTGTTTAGTGTTTCGCCACACGATCTGAAAATGTAAAGAACACGTTATAACACTAGTCAACTCCTTTTTGAAATCCTAATATTAACTTCACCGTCTTGCCCCCCCCCACCTGCCTCTGTCTCTCTTTCTGCATCTCTCTCTGTCGGTCGCGGTCCCGAGGAAATACAAAAGCCATTAATCAACTAGTAAAAACAAAGTTTTTGAAAATAAATCCCTTATATATGAGACATATCTAAAAGTATTGATTGTGTTCAATATACTTGGCTCCGTGTGACAGACTAGCATAAACATTTACAGATCAGGAAGATATCATAAAAGAATGTTCAAATAGCTCAAACTAATGACAACAGCGCGACAGACTAGCATAAACGTTTTCATGCTACATTGAGATACATAAGATAATCTAAAAATTAATTCATTTAATTACATTAATTCGATCGATTTGAAATTTTGATAGAATGCATTGTTAGGTGAAAAAATTCTATGTGCGAAATTTGAATTAGATAGGATCCTTGGAAGTGCGTCATTTTAAACGTTTATTTCGGTGTGACTACGCAGGGTCAAGACTCTGAAGTTAATATAAAGGATTTTAACACGTCCCATCATTAATTGCTCAATCAGTCGTTACTATCTACTGATCCACATATCTTCGTTTACTGTTTTTACAGTTGTAAAAGTATTAGAGTCAAATACTTACATTTTTACAAGGCCTAACTAGCAGAATAAATGTGTATTCAAATTACCATCCACATGAAAAAAAATTAATTAAACTAATTTAAAGGGTATTTAATACCTCACAAATAGATAGGAAATTGTTAAAGCTGCCTTGCAGACCCTTAGAGAGCATTGACTAATACTTCTTGCTAATACAACAATATTTAACTTTGGCGGCTGGGTAGCGCAGTCAATAGTCGCTCGCCTCACAAGCATGGGATCGAGCCCATGAAAAGCCACCTTAAAAATGTTGAGGATCTACTAACGCTACCAAAGTCCTCCACTGACCTGGAGAGGGACGGGTGCCGCCAGTGTTTATCAAGCCCGAGAATGTTCTAATGGACACATTAGAATCCCCTACGACCTCCAAAAAAAAAGAGGTTATCGGGGGAGGGTTTAGCAAGGGGGAGGGGAGGATTTTAGTTTCAATTGATGAAATTAGACATGTACAATCCAAACTAATGTCTAGGCCAGTGATGGCGAACGTGAGCAAAATTTAATTAAAATACTATTTAATATAGCAAAATGCCAACACAAAATGCAAGCAAAGGGGTCTGCTTTAGGAAGTAATATTTTAGTTGCGTGCCCGCTGATGAGGCTCTGCGTGTCGCCTGTGGGACGCGTGGCTTAGGTTCGCCATCAATGGTCTAGACCGAAGAACGTTAGTCATACATCATATTAAATGGTCAATCAAAATACGTAAAATATATTTTTCAAAGGATAACGCAATGAAAAGAAAATATAATCTCAAGAATCTATCTTCTCTCATTATTATATATTTATTGTATATATTTACAAAAGGCTAGTCGTTACTGGCGGTTTGTATAGCGTGTACAAAGTGAGATGCGTGGGATATAGCCCACGTTAAGGCACACAAAAAAATGCTATGTTGATGAGTGAGTATTGCTTTGAAAAGTCCTTTGCTGCCTCCTAGAGGAGATGACCGCCACCAAATCTAGCAAGCCCAGAAAAAGTTTTAATGAAACATTAGAACCAGTGGCGTAGCTAGAGCTTTTGCCGCCCGGGGCGGTCTCCAATATGCCGCCCTTTTAGGGGCCATCCATAAATGACGTCACGCAAGGGGCGGGGCAGTCACATAATTGATGTCATTAAAAATGCGCAGCTTTAAATAAAAGCGACACTGAAATTTATGATTACCCAAACTTTATTCAATGACGATTTACGTGGTTTCACACGTGTTACGATGTTAGAGTGCAACCTTAAACTAAAAACACATTTAAATGACCAAACAAACAAAAAATATGATTTTAAACTGCTCATTTTCAAATACAAAATACCGCCTATATTGGGGGGGGGGGGACTTTGTCACGTCACATTGAGGAATGGGTCTACGTTTTCGTTTCGTGACGCCGTGTGACGAGGGGGCAGGGGGCCGTGCGACGAGGGGGCAGGGGTGAAAAATCAGCCGAAATTACGTGATCTCATTTATGGACGGCCTCTTAATTAAGTTAATCATATGATGGTTTTTATAAATTATTAATAAGCATGAATAAATAATTGTAATTGAAACGAAGTATATTGTAGAAGGTGGGGAACAATTTTACCATTGCATGCCCTATTTATGTAAGTATGTAAGCAGTAATAAAAGAGGCCGCATAAGATGATAAACCTATAAATACACAAGAAGGCCACAAGAAAGTTATAGGGCCACAGGGGGACCTCCAATCCAAAATGAGACAAAAGATATATCAAATTTACACCCAAAAACATTAACAATTAATATGCTTTCATTTTTTATTTATAAAAATATGATTTTTTTAAAATTAAAAAAAAAATTGTATACATAAGTATGTAAAGATAATTTTTATTATTTATAAATTTACTTACTCACCTAACTGTCATAGTCGAAAAATCGTTTATTATCTTATCAAAATGTATCTTATTTGTAATATCATGTTGATTTGACAATATTGCAAGATTTTTTAGTCTTAAATCACTTATTGTGGAGCGAAAATATTTTTTTCAACTTTAATTTTGAGAAGCTCCTTTCACAACTAGATACACTGATAGCAATTGTGGAAAAAAATTCCTAGCAAAATTGTAATGTTGGATAAAGAAGTTACCATATGTACTTTTAAATATATTTTAATAAATCAAGGGGATATTTCCACCCTTTTTAACATAATGTCTCTTCTTGTAGTGTAGGTACAGCCAGGGCTGGTTTTAGGCTCCTGCAACCTATGCGGTCGCAGTGGGCCCATCGCTTTCATAGGCCAAACCTATCTTAATTTTCACTTATTATCCTTAATAATACCTTATCCCTACCAGAATTGGGGCCCGTACAATCAGTTTCGCATACTAAGCTGCATAAGGGCCCCGAAATAGCTAAGACCAGCCCCGTGTACTGCCATAAAAACCTAAATCCTTTTTCTTTCTATCTTGAACATTTCTATATCAATGTAAATAAAGAAATTTAATCGATGTTCAAATTCTTCATTTAGAATTCTAGATGGTATAGTATTACACACGAATATTTTCTTGCAAGGACATGTAACTCATCACCTCGTTCTTTTATTTTCTTTTATAATTACATCTATGGATAAAAACACTTATCGTTGTACTTCTGGCTCTAAAGATAGAACCACGTCTTCTGAATTTACCCAACTTATATTTTTCTCCTTTTATGCAGTCCTATTCTGTATGATATATTTTCTCCTTTTAACTTGGCATTCAGTCGATATTTCCAACTCTCTGTAACAGCGTTCTGTATTAGCACATATCTTTGTTTCAAATGGGTTTGAATAGTTTGCATTAATTTAAAAATGATGGGTTCCCATAAATTGAGACTACATAGAAAAATAAAAGATTGCCATGAACTGTGTAAAATTTCATCATCTGATCTCGTTTTACTCGTTACATCAGATTTCAATTTTCCAAGACGCTTGAAATTTTTAAGCATGTCTTTTTCGGAATTATTTATGTTATTGTGATGTTTATTAACGGAGAAATGAATAATCGTTCATTTTTAATGAATAACCCATATATTAATGAAAATACAAGCTATATGTGTTACTTTAATGCAGTAAAAACAAAGTAAATTTAATTTTCAATAAGTTACCTTACAATAATTTTATAAAACCTGAAACAGTCATATAGGTTACTAGTTGCAATTTAATCACAATATTTAAACCACTATGTCATGTAGGTCCTTGTTAGCGCTTCATTCTGCGAATGTCAAAATTCCACGCAAAAACTGCCGTGCGACATTAATACTATATATATTCATACCAGCGGTGATGTGTTTTTTGTGTGTGCAATTTTCTTATAAAAGTGCCATCTGTGACGTATACCGCTTAATTTTGCAAACAAATAGTTACCTTTTTTGAGCGATTATAAATTTTTAAACTGGTCTGCGTTAGTTATAACAACCACTATGTATTCAAACAAATGTTGCACGAATCCGTTAATTTAAACTCAAAATTGAGATTCTTTTTGTTTCACTATGGTTTTCCCCCTTCAAAAGAAAAGGGCGAATTCCGGAAATGGCTGGGTTTATTTTTCAAATGCCCACAAATGCCGCCCTTTGAATGAGTGCCGCCCGGGGCGGACCGCCCCCTCCGCCCCCCCTAGCTACGCCGCCGATTAGAACCCTCTTCGACCTAGAGATTACGGGACACACACACAAAAGACTAGTCAGTGTGGTTGTATTTTTTAAAATCTGCATATACATGGTTGTGTGGTTTACTAACCTGTGAGTAATGCCCACATGTTCTGTCAATCACAAAGATGCACGCCCAGCTACGATCTACATACCGAACCTCAGCTGCCCACAACTCTACGGCATGAGCAGCTGTTTCCTTGTTATCTCGTTTAAGAGCTGAAGAGAGTCAGAAAAAAAAAACAACGAATACTCAAAGGCTTAAAAATAAAATATTTGAATCAAATTCAATAAAAGGAGACTTTACAAATATGATGAAAACTATTGTAAGTAATACAAATATACATTTTGAAGACCGTAAATCATTACTTACGATATGAGGCATACAAGTTTTCGCCGTACTGAGAGCGTCTGTGCTGCCAAACACACTTAGAGCCGTGCCTTTCAGCAAAACTTGCCAGAGTGGAATTCCAAACCTGAAATGATAATAACGTTCTTGGCTGTCATATGGAAATGGGACTAAAAGCAGTGGTTTGATGAGTAGATTTTTTCAACAACATGTTATGGGGGGGGGCATAAAGCGAACACTTAATTAAGAGCCAAACTAGTCCATAACACGACTGACGTGCTTGTCCTATAATTGTATCTGGACCGCTTGCCCAAAGATTTAAAAAAAAATTGCTAGTACACAAGAAATAACAAACTGCTAACAGGAAACAAACGTTAATTGTTTGCCGTCTTGCCACAATAACCGTCTACACAAAAACTCTCTAAACTTCTACAGCCATTTTAAGGACGTAAAAAAAAAGAATAAAAAAAAAAGAATTTTTTTTTGCACGTTTACGCACGGACTAACAAATAACTTCAATAATACTAACACGATAATACGACCACTAAACACACACCTCCGTGGGAAAATCATAAGTTACAACGGGAAATTGGTCATCCGTGACAATGATAAGAATAAGAAATGTAGATGACCTTTGGTTAAAATACTGTCCTTTATAAAAATGAGACTAACTTAAATTAATGGTATTGAAAATGAAAAAGACAAATGTTTCAAAGTTTACATTTTGGATAGGGTTAATATAGGACCAGATAGAAAATTAAGTATATAAATAAATTAGAGATAAGAATAAAAGGGTTCTCAAATTTAAACCAACCAGCCCCTGAAGACCAAAGGGTTTTCGAATCTTGTTATGACTATTGACGAAGGCGGACTTGTCAGATTGTGAGAGCCTTTCTGGCACAGCTGCGTAGCTTGTGACGGACATCAGCAGCACAAGTGAAATTGTGGTCAGCATGTTACAGCTGGACACGTGAAACGATACAAAGAGAAATTAAATAATAAAAAGAGATGTTGTTAGAAAAAAAGTATTTCTTATAAATAAATAGATCACATAACATTGGAATTTGTAGATTAAAAAGTATTTATATTTTTTTAAATTGTAAAACAAGTAATAAAATCTCAGAAGAGTATCCCAACAAAAAGTTTCCAACTTATTTTTTTTTTCAAGGGAAATCAATTTAAAATAAAGTCATTTCAAATCAATAATTTTAAAAGTAAAGAAAGAAATGTTATCTACAAATTGCTGCTAAGTTTTCGGGAGTCGAACGAAAAGAGTCTTTAAAAATTGCACACACGATGTGGTTCTAAATAGTATTAGCTATCGTCTGGGGCTTGTTTAAAACCTGATATGTGTTATGGTTGCCGAGAAATTGACAAATTACTGATTTTTTAAATTTTATTTTCTTTCCCCTAGGAAATTCATTAAAACTTTTGCGGGATATTCGTGTGGTCCGTTAACATTCTTAGAAGAATATCAGAAGCCCTCACCAAACGTTTCCTAACAATTTGAATAACACTGGTAAAACAATTAAAGCCTGATTTATTGTTCCCCTTTCCACCAATTACCAGACTAATGTCATTCAGACGAGTTGCAATTTCCGCTAACATTGATACACACTTGGAGCTATGCAGTCGACAAGAGCTCTGCTCAAGGTTCTTATTTAGGACAGTCTCCAATATTGTGCACGTGTTTTTTTTACCAACAATTTTTAATGAAAATATTATCTATGCATTAACACGCCATTAGTTAAATCCCTAAACTATAAAAATAGAGTATAAAAAATTAGTAACAATTAAGCCTGTCAATGGGTACCTGGGTTACCTGTGGTTCCCAAACATTTTAGGCCTACCGCCTACCGCCTACTTACCATAAAAAATATTACCCAACGCCCCCTCCCCCACCTCCTATTTTTAGCGCATTTTCGAGATGTCGAAATCGCTATTGCACCCGTTTTGTCCGTCCGTCCGTCTGTCATCACCCTAGATCTCAGCATCCATAAGTCCTTGACCCATGATGTATATATGTTTTTTGTAGGTCCTGACCTGCCATTTGTGCATCAACACTCAGTTACTCGATCCGTTTAAAAACCCCGTTAAAACTACCAAAAAATATTTCGAATCGAGAGGTAACACTAGCGCAGGGAACGGCCGCCATTGCCGGAAGTCGAATGCATAATTCTGCAAGCATTGAAGAGTGGTGCGAACGGGTGCAAAAGAATTAGTTCTTTTTTTAGTTGACGTCATTAGAATATGTGTAAAAGTTTAGACAGTTTTACGTCATCATTTGTGGTGACTTGTAGTTGGATTAAAGAGAAAATAATATTTTTTTTTAAATGTAAAGAAATGACTTTTAAATAAAAAAATGTCAGGTATATTCATTACACAAGAAAATTCATAAAAATATGTCTAAAAACTTAACACAATTACTGATAACTACATAATTATGATATCTAACATAAGTACTGATACATAATACGAAAATGCGCTAACACGTCCTGAATTCCAATAGGTACCAGGCTTAACATGATTTTTTTTATTATTGTTCTAACACAGGGTAGGGAAAGCTATGGCCCGCGGGCTGTATGCGGCCAGTCAGAGTATATCATGCAGTCCGTAGGCATGTTTATTAGGCGATCTTATTTCATGTTAATTTACTTTGCTTAGAGGTTTTGATATACTTTTTAAATTTTATTCCGAGTAATTGATTCGAATCTAGAGATATATTATCGGTTTTATGGCTCTCGAATTATTAGTAATTCATTACTAACATAACTATTTGAAACTTTATTTCAGATCAACCAGAATTGACTTTTGCTTACGATATACATATAGAACAGTTTTTTTAAAAATGTGATTTGAAAGCAAAAAGACGTTTATTTATCAGAGAATGCTAGAAAAGAAAGTAAGATTGAGGAATTTTTTTTTTTGTAATGACCATTTAACTATTAAATATTGCTTCTTTAAGGAGTACGACTTCAAAAGTTACATTACAAATCATTTGTATTTCAGGCAAAGTTTAACAAACGAAGAGAGAAAAAGATGAAATGCTAGAAGGATGTTAATAATTTAAAGAAGCAGCACATATCTTCACCAAACAGTTTTAAATACAAGATGCTGCAACCGAAGTCAGTTTTGAGGTATTCCATAAGATCGTAAAACGGAACGAGACTTTTTCTGACAATGAGTTCATCAAGAATTGCTTGACAGCTACAGCATGCATTAATTGTCCAGAGCAGAAAACATAATTGGACACCATTTCTTTATCGATGGAATTTTAGTCATGCGTTTTAAAAGAAATTAGAGACAAATCAACGCACTAACTTCGAGATGCAAGCAAATACTTTTTGTGGTACTCTCGCATTAAATTAAAGTACAATGTTAGGGACGGCAAAATCGTTGATATTTATACGATGAATACATCCTCATTTCGAGCTTAACGAAATTTTTTAAAGTTGAGAACTCTGCTGAAATAATTGGGTTGGTGTGGTACAAGAAGGCCAGTGTAATAACAGATGGAGGGGGCACGTGCTTTAACTGGAAAATGTAGTATGAACAACAACAACAAAAAAGAATATTACACTTTTACGTCTCCACTGTGTCAACCATTAAGAAAGTATGTGTAAGGTTGTGTGGAATTTCAAGCAGTTGTCAGTATGATAAACGCTGTAACAGCCAGGGTAGTTAACCACATGCAGTTAAAAGCACTGCTTGAAGATTTGAATATTATGATATCATCTACCACAGCAGTGTCCATTGGCTGAGCCTGGGCAAGATGTTGAGGCGAGTATGAGATCTAAAGGCAGAAATAGTTATGTTGATGAGATGAAGGATTTTGTTGGTGATTTTGTTACTACCTTTGTTAATGAAGAGTGGAAGTCTGACTTCATTGTTTATCATTAAAGTTATGGAAAAGGTAAATTAACAGTATGTCAAACTTCACTTACACATAAAAATGTAGGTGTATGTAAACTCATTACAGGCAAAACTACTCCTGCACTCCAGAAAAGAAGGTGAAAACAAGTCTCGTCATTTCCCTTTGATGAAACAACAAACTGTTTCTGGTAAAATGGCTGACAAGAACAAGACTCAGTTGGATGCCTTTGCTAGAGTTAGAAAGGACGTTCCAAGACTATAAGAACTTGGAACCACTCTTCAATCTCCTCAGTTCGCATTTTAGTGCAGAAACTGATTAAGCCTTATAGGATGGTAAACTGTTAAAACTGCTTAACCTAAAAGCAGATTATGACCTGATAAAGAAGTTCAAGATACATTTTCCGCCAAAGACTATTTGATTTTTTTTTTCTTTCCTTGTTTAAAAAAAATAAATAAATTAGTTCCCACAGTGAAATCTACTTTCCACTAAATATGAAGGAAATGTAAATAAGAAACTTTAAATTAATGCCCATACGTTAGGAACCCCATTTCAAGCCAGAATTGTTGGTAGTAACTATTGAATTTAAACTCATAATTTGTTGTTACTTCCATAATATTTTCTTGTAACTGAAGAGATTATTGTGTTTGCACTTCAATAAGGATCCAAAATCCAATTGTTTATGTTCATTTTCAAAAAATAACCAAGCCGTTCATTAAAATCTTAACTCGAACATCTAATTGCTGACTATAAGAAAGTATTTCTTCATCCTTTTTCTCTGCTTCTGATAAATTTGGCAACGGCTGAATTGCTTTTGTCCAAAATTAATTCTTTTACACAAGTATTTCTTATAATGCAGAAGTAACATAATTTTGTTCTTCATAAATTCAGTTCATCATTTTGAAGCGGAAGATTCGTTTCATCAAATTTTTTAACACTTCGGTCAAGTAAGCGACGTCACTTTTGAATTTATTTAATTTGGATTGCAAAGCCTTATTTTTACCTTTCAAGAAGATCAGCATCGAGTTAACCAGTGTATAAAACAAAACTAAACAGGCACCCTTTGACAACCAAGGAACTTCCGAATAAAATGCTATATAACCATTAAATTCTTCATCGTTTTTTTAATATAAATGTATTTTAAATAATGTGTCATTTAATATTGCCTCTGTTTATGTTTAAACACATATTGTAATGAATTATGTTGGCAAATAGCTGTTAACGATGAATGATATAATATTCTGTGAATTCATTTAGTATTTCCTTTTTTAAATATGCAAGAACACGCCTGTAGCGCCATATTATAGCTGGAGCACCATCTGTAGCTATTGATAAAAGATTACGTAGAACCTAGAGGCATTCCTTTTCTTAAAAACTTATTAAATATATGACATATTGATTGCTCCTTGGCATCAATGTGCAAATACTTATCAAATTATTTTCTTCCTTTGTGAACCGCACGTATGACAAAAATAATGTTTCATTTTCTGGCAAAATTTACTCTTAAATAGAAAACTTATATTTTTTTCATAGCCACAAAATTGTGTTAGAACCTAGCAAGCCATTGCCACTTTGTCTGGTTGCTGCTGAAAAGTTTTGTCAATCTCATTTGTCTGATAAATGAGTATTTTAGTGTTTTAAAATTAGAAAAATCCTTATCCTTTTTATCCCCATAAATTTTATTTCAAATATTCTTGCATTCTTGCAGTAGAAGTGCGCAATTACACATCCATTGAAAAAAAATAAAATTGAGGGAGTATGCGGGAACCAAACCAACGTCAACTAATTACTTTAAAATAAAAAAAAAACAATAAATAAAAAAAAAAAAAAACCTTATGAGCAAAATAAAAAACCTTATGAGCAAAATAAAAAACTCATTCTTTTTTAACATCTTCCCTTACTCTTTATGCCTAATCGCCCCCTGAAAGTTGTTCTCAGTCCCTTACCGTTCTTCAACAAACCCCCTGGATCGCTACAGTTTCCACAAGGGGGGGGCGGTAGCGCCCACTTTGGAGATCTGGGGTGTATATCGACGGTGTTTACACTGTGACTATTCTGTGTTAACATTGCAGGTTGTGAATAATTTATCAATCTTGTACTTTTCTTTTGAAACATATGCTGTGAAATACGTTTAACCCAAAAAAGCTCAAGAATCTGTATTTATAATTCACGTAAACAACCATGTGCAAATGAGCGTGACGAATGACCGTCGCTGGGGTCGAAAGATCACAGTGAGCAGGCGGAGTGGGAGGAAAAGAAAAAAGGTATGTGGGGGGTGTGTGGCAACAATGCTAATAGCGTTCACTTACGCTGTTCCATCACAGAATAACATATGATGTGTAGTGTTGTAGCTATCACGTCCGCCTTGCACGATAAAAGCCCTGGGTTCCATTCCCAGATGGAACTATTTTAAAACAAAATTAAACGTATTTTTCTGCTTTTTCTTTCCCTCATTTTTGAGAATGGGACTAACCCTAGAGTCGGAAAGTCACAGTTTATCGTTGGAAAGGGATGGTAGTAAAAGGTTGGGGGCAGGTAACAACAACCGCTGTGTACATGTCTCCAATTATACTTTTTATTTGTTTCCATTACTTCGTGCAGCTGTTTGTGTCCGTTCTCTAGCCCCCCCCCCGTTCTTTATTATCTATGATGAGCGTATGCTACGTCGCGTGTCATCTTCCAAAGAAAAAAATAATGTCCTAACAAACAAGCAAGTATTTTAATAGACATTTATTCTCTGATCATGAAACAGCAATCTGGTAACACAAACAGATTTTGCTTCTTTAAATTAATCAAGGAAAACACAACAGCAGCGCCAAAGGGAAGTGAATGAAAGGTGGTGTTTGTGTTATTAGTATTAAAACTATTGCTTTTATCATATTACAGCACAAGAACTTGGCTTTGAAATACACCGAAAAGGTTACATATCGACGAGATAATGTTGTTTATCAACCCCCTTCACTCTTCAGTTTGCTCATATTCAAACCATACTTTTTTCAAATATATTTAAAAAATCAAGAAAGACAACTACATAAAAAACAACAACACAAAAAAAAAACAACAACAAAACAACGTTTCTGGAGTTGTTGTTTTTTTTTTTTTTTTTAAATTTAAAATTTTTCATAAATCTGAGCAGATACAAAGGGTTGAAAATAATGTGGGTTTGATACAAATTTTAATAGTAGCAGAGAGCGATTTGTTTGTGAATGGTTGGTGTTGTCAACTTCCTCATCGAGTTAATGTGACAAAAAATTATTTCAATAATCTAACGTCGGAAAATGAGGTCATGTACCTAGGGTGCATGCGGAGGGGGAGTTTAAGAAAAGTGACGTCACGTCAAAATTCGCAAATTTAAATAAAAGTTCCTCTTAAATATTTGATTTTTTACAATTAAATTTCATGACGTTATATTGGTGGGGGGGAAGATGATTTAAAAGCGGGGNGGGGGGGGAGAGAGGGTGAAAAATCAACCAAAATCGCGTGACATCATTTATTGACGGCCCCAAAGACTTACAACATTGTAAGTATTTAAAGTCAATCAATTCTATAGTTACTACCGTCAGCTTGCGGACATTAATATTCAAGCTGATGGGCACGTATGATCTTACTGAACGTTACGTCATTGTTGACATTTTGTTTTAAGGTTTGGTTTCCTGTAGTTTTAGTTTATGAGTATGACCTATTGATTTACTGCAGGTATAAGAATGTTTAGTGCATTAAAGTGTACAGTAGTGTGAAGCTAAAATCATGTCATTGTCTATTTTGTAAAATGAGGTCTATTGATTGTTGCTAGGTTGCATTGCTTTTTAATGTAGGTTATTATGGGGAAAATTAAGTGGCATTTCAAACGGGCACCCGGGTACGCTTTCGAAAATTTTGAAGGGAAACTTTTTTTCTACAATATTGACCTCCGAAGTAAACAATACATGTGGCATTGAACTTAACCTAGAAATACAACACGTAAAACATTTTGATACTATATTTGTATGCAACTAAGGAAAGCAACATATTCTTGTTTCGTATGCAATTAGAAAAAACACGACATATTCCTCCTCTTCCCGTCTTACATCTGGTGGCTGAATCGGCGTTATTATTAAACCCATATTACACGTGATTGATTAAGGAAGATTGCTTAATAGAATTCCCTGATGAACTAGAAATATTGGGAGGGAAGAGAATATTCACTTCTATCAGAGAGATTCCGATGGGTGGCACATTTCTTTCCGTATAGAAGGGCAACTTGTTTTGACCCTTTGAAAGGTATTTATTATTGGTGGCGGTGGGCGTCATCGGTAGGTATAAACCCTAGCCTGCCACTGTTCTTATTGTGCTGTGGGCTAAACTCAAGTTAGACCTGTCGAATGAGTTTTATGTTCGTTCTGTGCAATACACCCACGGTAGTCATTTGAAAACGTATTTTATGGGAGACGATTCTACATTCATATATTTAAAAAATAAGATAATGTTTACTTTAAAAATAAATAAAAACTAGAAACACAAACGATTTATGTCATTTGAACAATAAAGGTAAGATTTATTGATGGAATATATGCAAGAACCGGCTAACGTTTCGAATAATACTATACTATTGTCACAGGTGCGTGGATAGTTATGTAAAGAAATAAAATGACATTAACGAAATTGGATCTAACTTCAGAAATGTTTGTTGCCCGTTGAAAAGCCCTAAACACACACAAAGCGATGACAAACTTTTGTTAATTTTATTAGCGTAAATTGTATAAGCGGCTTTGGGGTGTCAGTCAAGCGATGTTAAACGATGTAGATAACCTAATATTAGTTTTCTTTCAAAATTTTAACTTAAGAAAACATTTACCGTACTTTTATATGTTAAATGTTCTGTAAAATGATAGACATTATTACCTTGCTTTGAAATCTGATGCCTTTGTATTTCATTTTATTTTTGTTAAGATCTACAACAGAATAAAGTTTTTAACATAAATAACTCTGAAGAAATACCACCTGCCTTACAACATAATATTAGTAAAAAGATATTAAACGCTGTACAGACATAAAATATATTGGTTTAATACTTTTCAGAAACAAATTGTAAATAAATATTAAAAATGACACACAGATTCTACATTGAAAATGCAGCTCACAGCACAAATAATAAGAGAAAACTTTTACGTTCAACTTCACTTTAAGCATAAGTTGATTTGACTTGTGCCATCACTTTACACACACACTTCACTAACTAATTACAGAACTAGATTTTTATCACAATTTTGAATGTTGAAAAATCTAAAAACAAACATCTTAATTAAATTTTTAGGGTTAGTCGCAAAAAAATGGGGGAAAGAAAAGATAGAAAAAAACTAATTTTGTTTTAAAATAGTTCCGTCTGGGAGCCTAGGACTTTCCTCGTGCAAGGGGACGTGATAACTACAACACTACGAATCATATGTTATTCTGTGAAGGAACATTGAAACTGAACGCAATGAGCATTGTTGCCACCCCCCCCCCCACACACACACCAGTGCTTTGCTAAAGAGTAAGCACAATAAAAATATATCATATTTATTTATGGGTCTCATCTTCTCCTTAAAGCCGCCTTTTTATAAAAAAAAAAAATCTATGGGAAAAGGTACGAGGGTGGGCTTACAGGTGCGTCTTAGGTGATTTATGCATGCACTTGGAATATCGGTGTTAATATATCAACTCCCTTGCCTATAATATTCTACAAGATTCGATTAATCTACCAAAAGAAAAAACTACCGGTTACTCTTGAAGTCGGGTTACGAGCCGGTTAAGAATTTTTAGCGCATTTTCGAGATGTCGAAATCGCTATTGCACCCGTTGTGTCCGTCCGTCCGTCTGTCATCACCCTGATCACAGGATCCATAAGTCCTAGACCCATGATGTATATATGTTTTTTGTATGTCCTGACCTGCCATTGGTGCATCAACACTCAGTTACTCGATCCGTTAAAAAACCCCGTTAAAACTACCAAAAAACTTTGCGAATCGAGAGTTAACACTGGCACAAGGAACGGCCGCCATTGTCGGAAGTCGAATAGAGCATTTTTCAAGCATTCAAGAGTGGTGCGAAGGCGTGCAAAAGAATTAGTTGTTTTTTTTAGTTGACGTCATTAGAATATGTGTAAAGGTTTAGAGACTTTTACGTCATCATTTGTGGTGACTTGTAGTTAGATTAAAGAGAAAATAAAAAATTTTAAAATGTAAAGAAATGACTTTTAAATTTAAAAATGTCAGGTATATTCATTACACAAGAAAATTCATAAAAATATGTCTAAAATCTAAACACAATTACTGATAACTACATAATGCTGATATCTAACATAAGTACTGATACATAATACGAAAATGCGCTAACACGTCCTGAGTTCCAAAAGGGACCAGGCTTAACATGATTTTTTTTATACTATTCTCTTCCAAAAAGAGGTGGCAGGCTTATGAACGAACGGGGTTTAGCACGAGTATATACGGTAATCAAGAACATTGAAAGCACGGTGGACTTCATTGGTTATTATCGGTTTTGGTTTTTCTACTATAATAAAAAAATGTTTTTCACAAACTGCTCTATTGGAAAAATTAAATATCTATTGCAGTTTTGTAACTGTAATGTGCAAGGACTAATCTTTCACGACACACGGTTATCAAGAGAAATAAATTGATCCTAATATTTAAATTTACTTAAAATATTTTAAATTGGCGTACTGTGATCGTTTTATCCACTAGCAAAGATGTACAAAGCGGCTTATAATTATGACACTAAAATAATGAAGTCTTTGTATTCATATGTGGTAATGTGGCATGCGCGCTCGGCTCGCGAACTTATGGTCGCGGTTTAGAATCCATGTAAAGGCAAGGATTTGTTCTCGCGGCCAAAGGGTGTCCCCGAATCCGCCCAGCTTGGAATGGGTACCTAACACTGGTTTAGGAAACAAAGACTGCTGTGTAATGCATGGAATCCTCACAGTCGTTGCCTGTGAACTCTGCATCACTTGCCAAAAGACCGGCATTGTCATTGGACGCAACAATCTTCTGTATAGAAGGAGAGTTCTTATAGATAAGACAAGGCAATATTGAAATCTTATTATATTCCCAGATACTATTTATTTTAATAATGATGCCTTGGTTTAGAGGTGGGGTCGTTTAAAAATTTGTTAAAAATTTACCCTTTATGTTCAGCTTAAGATAAGCCAAATGCTAATTAACAATTGATGCGTTCAGGAGTTTATTTTTGACTCAAACCAATTAAAAAGTAACCTTCAAAAGTTGCAGTTCTGTATTACACTACTTCGTTTTGTGATAGTAGATTTTTGCGGCGGGCCGCACTGCGTAATGATTGCTACATCTAACTAACGAAGACCCGGCGAATTTTTATATTAATCAACGTATTTTTTGCAGTCATGCTAAAAATAAAGCAGAACTTCGTTTATATTTGCATAGTATTTGAAGAGTTTATTCGCTATTTTATACTAAGCACAGATGAAGTATTTTCCAATTTAAATATTGTTTTACAATTATCATTATTAACTGTCCATAAAGATACATTTTATTGGTTATTTATCTGTTTTTACTTAAGGAAAAGCTAAGAAATAATATTCGTGTTTGATTTTGTCAAAGAACTAACGTGGACAAAGAAGCAACCAAATAAAACCATCAGCTTACCAGGAAACTGTTGACTCCAGCAGTCCAACGCAGAGCATTGTGGGAATGAACAACAGCTTATATATCCGGATATTTCAATGGGATAGAACACACATGTGTTTTAGCATGGATAGGTTGGACAGCATGGACAGGATTCAGTGGATACTGGTGTTTCAGCACGAGCAGTTATAGCAGGCGGGACAAGTGTCACAGTAGGGATATGTGTGTCAGCACGGACAGGTGTTACAGCACGGACAGGTGTTACAGCACGGACAGGTGTTACAACACGGACAGGTGTTACAGCACCGACAGGTGTTACAGCACGGACAGGTGTTACAGCACTGACAAGTGTGACAGCATAAGCCTTAGAGCCAGAGACAACGCAGTATATTTGTTTTGACCTTCTAAAAAACATGCGAAATTTACTTAAATGTGTAAAAAAAAAATCATTGTTGCTGTGAAAATTTATTTTCATTAAATTATTTTTATTATTATTCCTTATTTTATTAAGATAGCAAGCATAGAAATATAATAAATGACCTTGACTTTGCAGATGATCTTTCCCTTCTCTCACATATCCAACAACAGATAGAGGAGAAAACAAACATTGTTGCAGCCACTTCGGCTAGTATTGTTATTTATTTAGTAGAAAAAACGCGTTTACAGTATATGTTTTCATATCATAAAATTTAGAGATTTGGGCTATAACAAAATATTATTAGATAACAATGTTAACTACTTTCTAATCGATCAGTGAATCGTGAAATATATAATAAGGAAGATGGGTCTTGCACTCTCCTCGAACTCAAACTAAAGCGTCTTAGATTCATTCCAATCGTAGAAATAACAATAACATAAAACTTCCATGTAATAAAAGCTAAATTGACAGCTAACTGTTGGTATTTTGATAAATTTTACCCATATAATTTCAGAAATATTTTTTTAGATAGCTTATTTTGTCACTATTACTAGAAATAAAAGTAATCTTAGAAAAGACTGGACAAGCTTTAAAAAGGGGCATGATTAATAATAAATTAATAAAAAGTAAACCTTGACTTCTATTTAACCCTGGCTTTCCCTAGTATCAATCTGAAGATAGTAAGTTAAAGCTAACACTGCCAGAGAAAAAAGTTTACAAGGGACATATTATTTCACTGCATTACAGGCCCCAGAACGTTCAAACCGAAACCTATCTTTAAAACCTTTATATTAACTAGTGGTACCTGCTTGCCCGGGTGCCGAAAAAACTTTGCATCGATTTTTTAACCACTTCCCCGTATGTCGGCGAGCTGAAAATTTGCAGGCAGACTCATGTCGATGATCAAAATAAATTAAATGATGTATCAAAATTTCAGATCGATCAAATGTACTATAATTAAATTAATGCATTTTTAGATTATCTTTATTTATCTCAATGGAACATGTCAATTTTTTTCTTGAGTGTCGTGGTTCGTATCATAATGTAATAACTTTTAAAAAATACTTTCCTGTTGCTCTGCGCGGTGCGTGTTATAGTGACAATACTTTTGTAAAATATATTCCCGATCTGTAAATGCAAATGCTATTAATTGCTAATCTGTCTAGCGATGTGCAATTAGTTAAAAAACGTTTTTTTACCCCCTTTCCCGAAGTCAAATCGAGCTGTAATTTACCAGGCAGACTGTAGTAGTTGTTCTACATGTATGAAACATAACTCAATTTTTGGAATGTTTGATTGATGTGCAATGCGTATTAAAATGAACATACTTTCAAATATGTATTGTATATAAAGGATTAAAGTAAAAAAAAATTAAATTCTCTAAATTAACTTGTGGTGTCTGCTTGAATGCCGAAAAAACGTTGTATCAATTTTAACCCACTTCCCCGTATGCTGGCGAGCTGAATATTTGCAGGCAGCCTCGTGCTGATGATAAAATGATGTATCAAAATTTCAGAAAGATCGAATATACAGTAATTAAATTATTGAATTTTTGGATTATTTTATTTATCTATGTGCATCATGTTAATTTTTGAGATAGAGTGTTGTGGTGCTGTTTATTGTGAACAACCTTTCCTGTTGCGCTGTGCGGTGCGTATTATATTGAAAGTACTTTCCAAAAATATATTCACATACTAAACATGTTTTAAGAGACATAATTAAAATTTTATATTTTCTGATTATCCTGCGCAGCGTATTATAATACACATTCTGTTAGTTATGTCTCAGATATAATGAATGAAGAGTCAATAATATTTTTTTACGTTTTTTAAAAAAAATTGTGATTTCAATTATCTTTTTAATCAAGCCACAGTGTTTAATCTTAGCATTCCAAATGTTATAGAACACATTTTGATCTTTATTTATGAAATTCTTTATGATTGGGAGAAAAAGTTATTTTGAGCTAAAAGAATATAAAAAGTGCAAGAAGAAGCGAAAATTACAAGCAGAAAGCAAACCTAAAAATATAAAAGTGTCAAGGAGGGATAGAGAGGAGCGGGAAAATATTTTAAAAAAAAAATCATGTTAAGCCTGGTCCCTATTGGAATTCAGGACGTGTTAGCGCATTTTCGTATTATGTATCAGTACTTATGTTAGATATCAGCATTATGTAGTTATCAGTAATTTTGTTTAGATTTTAGACATATTGTTATGAATATTCTTGTGTAATGAATATACCTGACATTTTTTTTTAATTTAAAAGTCATTTCTTTACATTTTAAAATTTTTTATTTTCTCTTTAATCTAACTACAAGTCACCACAAATGATGACGTAAAACTCTCTAAACTTTTACACATATTCTAATGACGTCAACTAAAAAAAAATAATTCTTTTGCATGCTTTCGCACCACTCTTCAATGCTTGAAGAACTATGTATTCGACTTCCGGCAATGGCGGCCGTTTCCTGCGCTAGTGTTACCTCTCGATTCGAAATATTTTTTGGTAGTTTTAACGGGGTTTTTTAACGGATCGAGTAACTGAGTGTTGATGCACAAATGGCAGGTCAGGACATACAAAAAACATATATACCTCATGGGTCTAGACTTATGGATGCTGAGATCAAAGGTGATGACGGACGGACGGACGGACAAAACGGGTGCAATAGCGCATTCGACTTCTCGAAAATGCGCTAAAAAGCCAGCTTAAGCAGCCCCGAACTGTGGCAGCGGACAAAAAAGAAGCTCATTAAGGAAGAGATACTTCAAAAGCGTTTAAGTTGGATTGGTCATACACTAAGAAAACCTGCTTCTAATACAACAAGGCAAGCCCTGAAATGGAACCCACAGGGTAAGCGGAAAAGAATTCGTCCAAGAAACACTTGGCGCCAAGAATTGGAGGCAGACATCAAGAATATTGGCCATGAATGGAAGATCCTGGAGAAGCTGGCCCAGGATATAGATGCCTGGAGGTCTCTCGTAGGGGGCCTATGACCTTGTAGGAAGCGCAGCGGCTGACGATGATCGTGGATGTCCCTCATGGACGAGAAGGCTCAACGAAGCTACCAGACCATAGTATGTCCAGATTAAAAGCAGAATAGCACAAGCGAAAGCAGTATTCAATAAAAATGAAGAATCTTTTTACCAACAAATTCATATCAATGGAAGTAAGGAAAAGAGTGCTTAAGTGCTACATCGAACCAGTTTTATTTTATGATGTGAGGCCTGGACAGGCCTAAATGAACTACAGAAACGTTTGGAAGCCTGTGAAATTTGGTTCTTTAGGAGAATGTTAAAATTAATGAGAAGAGAAGTAACGAAGAAAGTTCTGAAATAAGTAGGTTAGAAAATAAAAATTATGTCTCACTTTAGAAAGAGCCAATCTAATTTGTTGGACACGATGTGAGGCAAACTAGAACACACAGTAACAACAGGAAAGATAGACTGCAAAAGGGATCGGGGCAGACAGAGAGAAAAGATGACGGGCGGGCTGACAAGATGGCATGGGGCACAATCACCATAGACAGAGAGTTGTAGAGAAGCATGACCGCCTACGCCTCTGGGCATGGTACCTGATGAATGGATGGATGGATTATAAAATAACAAAAGTTTTATATGATATTTTCAATAATTGTTTTATTTTTTCAATTTTCCCTCCCGTAATGAAATTTAAGGCTCAACAATTCTCGGCTGCACAGCAAGCAATGTAAAAAAAAAACCAAAAAAAAAACAACAAAAAACAAAACAAAAACAACAACAACTAAAAAAAACAAAACAAAACAAACAAAAAAGCATGTGAAGTAACTCTAATGTCTTAGAGCAGGGGTCTCCAAGCTTTTCTGAATGTGGGCCGCATTAATTGTCAAACAGCAGTTTAGGGCTGATTACACATCATCATCATTATCATCAGCCCGTAACCATTGCGGTAGTTAGAGGGGGGGTGGTGGATCGCATGGATAAATCAACCAATAAATATCTTCAAATTTCCCTATTTTGTGCGGCGGCCAATAATTCCTGCAGTTTTATCGCTGTCCATTCCTTATGTTGTCCAGCCAGTTTTTTCGCCTGTTGACCTCTTTGTTGCCCCCATTCTACAGTGCCTTGAAGAATAATTTTGTCAGGGTGTCATGTCAGAGTACATGACTGAGCCATGCCATCTTGCGTCTCTTAATTGTTATAATGGTTGCTTAATGACATTCATCTGCCCCAGACATTCATTCGTCTTGTGTTCTAAATAGGAGTTCTGGAGAATTTTCCTCATGCATTTGTTTTCAAATGCCTGCAGCTTGCTTTCAGGGGCTACAAATAGTGTCCAGTTCTCACATCCATAAAGTACAATGATTTTTACGAGAGCTCTGTAAAGCCTAAGCTTTGTTGGCAAGCTACTGTTTTGCTGTTCCATATTTTGGTTAAATTCGTCATTGCTGCCCTTTCCAACACAGTTCTAACTCGAATTTCAGCTTTTTAAAATTTGAGAAAAAGTCTAAATTCACAAAAGAGGCGACCTAGGTATATTACGTAATTGCCTTCACATATGCAAGTTTAATTCAACTTTTTTGATGGGTTGTATCCAAATAAGTTTCCAGATACTGTTTCCAGCTAGAAAGACTTATGACGCAGGCTTGTTCAAATATTCGTTAAATCCAAAGTTTTAAAGTCTAAATTTATCATTTCACATCATTGTTAACACGTCTAGCAAGGGCAGTGAGATTTGTAGTAACCAAATGCCATTTTATTATAAAAAAAAATGAGACCCGCATTGAAACATTACAGTTCATTGTCTCACATGCATTAAACTATTGCTTTTGTGACGTCTTTTGGAAATTAAAAGTAATTGAATGTAACGATTTTAAAATTTTTTAATTTAAAATTTTAAATCTTAACACATAAAATTTATTCGTTATAGTTAAGAAATGTACACATGTTTAAATATGCATGATTTAAAAATAGAAACACTGCATAGTAAAAATTAAGTGGCATATTTCTGCTCAGATGACCTTTGAATTTCAAGTTTATTTTTCAAGATTTATGAATTTTGATGTTGAATATGAAGATTCACATCAGAATGTTATACACAAAATGTTTATAAGTCAGAAACTAGCTTTCTTGAGTTGAGAATATGTTACTTCTTGCAAGAACAATCAGAAATCAGACACAGGCTAGGTCTTGTGTATCAATGCTAAAATTCTGATCTTCCTGTAAGTCTAACAGCTCCATTTCAGTAGGACCCAAACCAATGATCTAGTTAAGAGGGAAACCTTTTTCTTTTAAATAGAAAAGCGGACGAGGATTTAAATTGGCGAGAGTCATTACACCTGACTTTGAAATGTTCTAGCGTTTTTTTGTGTTTTTTTAAACCTATTTCTATATGATGAAAGCTGTCAACGTTGGACTCACCAAAAAATAAATTTTCTGTTAAGAAACTTCTATTTCATTCTTTATATTTTCGTTCCCGACAACTTTTACCGTATCTAATTTAAACTTTAAAGGTTAAGTTATCACCTTTAATAGGACTAAAAGTAATGGTAATAATTTTTACAGGAAGCAAAACAAGATTTTTAATAGGATACATCACCAATCAATCAGGAACAATCGCCAAGTTCCACATTTAAAATCTAAATCAAGCTCAAATTCTATTCAACGTCTTGCTTCGGTCAAAGGTTTTCTTTTAATCTTCTTTTATTTTTGACACTTATATTTCGACAAAAAAGTTTAACTTTCATATATGTATTGCAAGCCTCAACGTAAACACAGATGCGGCTCGCAAGCCGTGGTTCCTCTACCCGTTGATCTATAATCCCTATAGTCTCTGTCAGGTTTTACCTCTCTAGTAAATAATTAAAATGAGTTACAAGTAGTTCTCACGACTATTTAACTTACAGACACAAAGTAGAAAAACATCGTTTGAGAACCATGTTTAGAATTTATTATAATTTATTAAATATCAAGATTTTATTCAGATTTTATTTTATGTTAATTTACATAAATACATTATATAACTATAAACAACTATGAAATTTTATGAGGTCACAGATTTTATTTGAGATTTAAAAAAAAAATTTGATGTCACTAATCTAATGACGAAAATAAATAAAAGATTCAAAACCTTTTTTTTTTATCAAACCCGTCGTTTGTTTAAAGTTTAAACAATTGAATAATTAAAAGCTACATGTGAACATTTCCCCAACTGAACCCTTATTACAGCCGCGTGAGACTTGGACATTTAGGAGCATACCCTGTGGCAATGAACAAAACTTTTGAAAACAAACCTACCGATAACGCAGTGACGGTAAAAAAATCGACAAGAAATGATAGTCATTGTAAGAAAGAGTGAAATTTAAAATAAATTCAACATTTTAAAGGTTTTAAAAAGTATAAAAGTAAAAAGTATTTTTAAAAAAATATATAAACAATATAAAAGCCTAAGTCATTCATTCACTCACTTATTGAATTGATCCGTAACGCTATGACGTCATTGATGGAGCTTATAATTTAATACAATGTTTTCATCAGGAGGTGTGCAAAATAATGATCAATTAAAGATTATTTTTGACATAGTACAACAGTCCATAACAGTAAAAAAAGCGTGGGGTGTTTCTCGTCGTGAAAAATAAAAGATTATACGACGTCATTGTTAAGTTTATATTTTGATGTTGGAAAAGGGAACGACTTAAAAGGAGGATATGAGGATTTATAATTATAAAACACTTTGTGTACATTTCAGGCAGTTTAATATTTCTTAAATAACAAATAATAAATAGTAATACAAAAAATAGGGAAGCGAAAAAGTCCGTGGGTTTAAACAGATTTTGTGTCCGATAGTCCCACTCTTTCAACTCCACTGAAATGGGATTGTAGTGAATAAGGAAACAGTGCTACACCTGCTAACTTCGTGTCCCGTGCTAGATAGCCAGGGAGGTTAGTGAAGCAAAAGAGTCCCACGTGTGGACAGTGTTGTATGGCACTGCTCAGCAGATGAAGCAGGTTGCCCAGGTATTAACTAAGGCCTTTAGAGACTAAGTCTCAGGCCAAAACAATGTGTAGAAGAAGAAGTGGATAAAGAAATACTTTTGTATAAATGATGTTTATTTAATTTATAGTTCATTCACAACAGCAGCTGTTGTTCAATATCTAAGACACCGTGTCTCATTTCCAATTTATTATTAATTTATAGATAATTAATTTATTAAAGGATATATAGCATTTAGAAAAGAAGATTTGTTCAGTTAAATGTGTTCAGATCTTTTTGTTTTTATTTTTTGCATGTTTTTCTTATTACACGGTAATGAGCTCATAAAGAACATTTATTTTCTATCCCAAACATTCAATTTGTACCCAACCTAAACATTGAGTTTGTACCCAAACCAAATATTGAAATTGTACCCTACCCAAACATTGAGTTTGTACCCAAACCAAATATTGAAATTGTACCCTAACCAAACATTGACTTTGTACCCAACCCAAACATTGAGTTTTTACCTAACCCAAACATTCAGTTTGTACCACAAACATGGAGTTTGTACCAAACCCAAACATGGAGTTTATACCCCACTCCAAACATTGAGTGTATACCTCCCCTAAACATTGAGTTTATAACCCCCCAAACATTGAGTTTATACCCCATTTCCAACATGGAGTTTATACCCAACCTCAAACATTGAGATAATACCCCACCTCAAATATTGAGTTTATACCCCACCCCAAACATTGAGTATATACCCCACCTCAAATATTGAGTTTATACCCAACCACAAGCATTGAGTTTCTACCCCACCCTAAACATTGAGTTTATACCCCACCCAAAACATTGAGTTTATACCCAACCCCAAACATTGAGTTTATACCCAACCCCAAACATTGAGATAATACCCCACCTCAAATATTGAGTTTATACCCAACCACAAGCATTGAGTTTATACCCCACCCTAAACATTGAGTTTATATCTCCCCCAAAATATTGAGTTTATACCCAGCCACAAATATTGAGTTTATACCCAACCAAAAACATTGAGTATATACCCAACCCCAAACATTGAGTTTATACCCAACCCCAAACATTGAGATAATACCCCACCTCAAATATTGAGTTTATACCCAACCACAAGCATTGAGTTTATACCCCACCCTAAACATTGAGTTTATACCCTACCCCAAACATTGAATATATACCCAACCAAAAACATTGAGTATATACCACACCCCAAACATTGAGTTTATACCCCACCCCCAAATATTGAGTTTCTACCCTACCCCAAATATTGAGTTTATACCCAAACCCAAACATTGAGTTTCTACTTTACCCAGAATATGGAGTTTCTACCCTACCCCAAATATTGAGTTTATACCTAATCACAAACATTGAGTTTATACCCCACCAAAAATATTGAGTCTCTACCCTACCCCAAATATTGAGTTTATACGCAATCACAAACATTGAGTTTATACCCAATCACAACCATTGTTTATACCCCACCCAAAATATTGAGTTTATACCCCATTGCCTTTGTATCACTCCCCAAGTATTGTATTGCAGCACATACTTTCAATATGTTTTTTATTAGGAACATGCTGTTTCCTAAGTCCAAATATCAATATTTTATTGAATCATATTGTATATATCGACATTTTATCCTTTCAGGCATTGAAAATAGCAAATTATTAAAATATTAAAGAAAGTTATATTTTTGTAAAATAAAAAAACAATTTGAAAAATAAATTATAAACTTAATCTCCACATGACCTGTAGACCACGAGACATTGAAAGCTTGATACAGCTTGATTGATGGGTTCCATAACTAGTACGGTTTCTGGTTATAATAATTTCCCCTGAAAATAAAGATAAAGAACATTTTCAGATGAATTAAGAACACAAATATAATTAGTTAAAATGACTTCATTTATTCTTAGACCTCTACGTAACTCTCAAACTAGATAAAAACTTGACAATATTTAGAATGATAACTTGATAGATTGATATACAGACAGGCTGTCGGATAGAAAGACTGACTTAAAGACAGACAGACAGACAGAAAAATCGATAGATAGATTGATAGATTTATTAGTATAAATAAGATAGACAAATAGATAGAGAGTTAGATAGATATTTAGATAGATAGATTAGACAGATAGATAGATAGATAGATAGATAGACAGACAGACAGACAGACAGACAGATAGATAGATAGATAGATAGATAGATAGATAGATAGATAGATAGATAGATAGATAGATAGATAGATAGATAGATAGATAGATATAATGGATGGATGGATGGGTGGATGGGTGGATGGGTGGATGGATGGATGGATGGATGGATGGATGGATGGATGGATGGATGGATGGATGGATGGATGGATGGATAGAGTATTAAGTATGAAGTGCGCAACAAATTGCTGCAAATTTGTAAATAACTAAGAGCAGTGCGATTCAACATGACATAGACATTCATCCTGCTCTAATAAATGTTAAGAGAATAAGAGTTTTCTATACTTTATAAGTTTCACTTTTGTAAATGATTTTTATCATTTGTTAATAGCAAAACCATTTGGAAGCAATTGCTGAGGAGCGATACCAGTGGCGTAGCTAGAGCTTTTGCCGCCCGGGGCGGTCTCCAATATGCCGCCCTTTTAGGAGCCGCCCATAAATGACGTTACGCACCGGAGGGGGGGGGTCACCACATTTCATGTCATTCAAAACGCGTAACTTTAAATAAAAGCTACACTGAAATATATGATTGCCAAAACTTTATTCAATGATGATTTACGTGGTTTCACGCGTGTTACGATGTTAGAGTGCAACCTTAAACTAAAAACATATTTAAATGACCAAACAAACATAATGATGATTTTAAACATGCTCATTTTCAAATACAAAATACCGCTTGTATGGGGGGGGGGGGACTTTGTCACGTCACATTGAGGAATGGGTCTAAGTTTTCTTTTCGTGACGCAATGTGACTAGGGTGGCAGGGGGTGAAAAATCAGCCAAAATGACGTGACGTCCTTTATGGACGGCCTCTTAATTAAGTTAATCATATGATGGTTTTTATAAATTAATAAGCGTGAATAAATAATTGTAATTGAAACGAAGTACATTGTAAAAGGAGGGGAACTATTTTACCAATGCATGCCCTATTTATATAAGCAGTAATAAAAGAGGCCGCATAAGATGATAAACCTAAAAATACACATTATAAAAATACAAGAATGTTGTTTTGAAGG
>MUZC01001188.1:22470-34069 GCA_002072015.1 Radix auricularia | reverse complement strand
ATTAAATGAAGTATCATATATAGACTGTGGAGGAATTTGAAACTGAAAAGTTTAATGTAATAGCATTAATAGACCAAATTTCAGCCGAATGCCCCCCACGTTTTTAGTTCGAAAATATTTTGATGTGTAAGAGTGTGTATGTACAAAATGTCCACAATGTGCATCCAACAAAACAGTTCTGGCTCAGCCCAGGGGAAGGGAAGTTCCAACAGAGCCCAAGAAAAAATTTATTTTCTTCTTTTTAGTTCACAAAACGTGGTATCTTAAAAACTTTTTTAAAAATATTTTTATTTTTCTCTTTCCCATCAAATAGCAGATTAATGTCAATCTGGCGAGGTGCAATTTCCGATAACATTCATACACACTTGGCGTAATGTGCTCAAGGTTCTACTTTATGAGAGTCTTCAGTTATATTTCAGTATTTTTCACAAGCTTTATTTCAAAATATTATCTAAGCAATAATACTCTATAAGTTAAATTCCTTAACTAAATGAAAAAGACGAGAACTATTTTTTTTAAAAAATAACAAAATCTTTAAAATGTAACTTAAAATACCATATGGTGTTACATTCAGACGGAAATTAATTCATTGCGGTTTTAGTATCTTGGATTTACTTTTTCGAACTTAGTTTGACATATCAAAGGCATAATCTGTTCTTAGCAACAAAGAAACACGTAAAATATCATTGAAAACTAGTGAAACCAAATTAGGATCCTTCAATCATTAAAAGGATACCTTATAAATCTAAAAAATAATATTAGAATAATGAAAACAGACAATTATAAAGAAAATTAATATATATATATAAATTTGAGCCGTTACTTTTCGAATTAGGCGATGAGGCAAAGTGTCGGGGGTAGTAAGGGAGGATAACGATGGCAGGACGGCAGAAAATCTTTATAAGAATAATGCGTTACGTACACACTTTGCATCAACTAATGCTAAATAAACACTTAGATTGTTTAAAATCATACACTGAACATACGTAACATAGCACTTAATCCTCTGGAAAAAAAAATTGTTTTGCTTTTTAACATTATTTTTTAAAGCAAACTTTTGTTATGCAATTTTTGTCATTTTCTGTTTCACTTTTAATTTTGTCACTTCCTTTCCATCAACATCCTCGCTTACCAATGATCTCTTTGCAAAATATTGTGGAGGCCCTGAGGGCGAATTGTCGGCGCTCAGGGGGGCGGGTCCTTGAAGCTGGACGGGTGCGGCCGAGGAACGAGGCCAACCTGGGATCCTGGTGACGGACGACAAGCTTGGGTCCTTTAATGTGGACGGGGATTGACCACGGGCCAGCGATGTCCTGTGAAGCGTTAAGGGTGGGGGCGAGAAACGAGGCAAGCTTGTGGACGGCAGCAGGCCTGGGTGTGGTAGTCTCGCCAGGGATTGGTACAAGCTTGACCGTATAGGTGCGGAGACCGACGGGTATAAAGGGGATGCACTGACAAACACACGGAAGAGTTAGGGACATAGGGAAAGACAGACGGAGAGAGATGTAGGGATAGGAAAGAGATAGGAACACACTGAGTAGACACAAATGTTAGTTGATAAGATAGTAAAGATGTAGAGGAATTAAACATAACTAGTTTTGCATTCTGACTTGGAGTTCAGTGTTTGGATAATAAGTTTACAAGTGTGTGACCAAATCTTTCACAATATAGATCCTAGGAAGCTAGTTTTTTCCGCTTTTTACAACGTTCCTGAAAAGAGTCAGGCACTTATTACTCAGCTGCGCGTTTCTCGTATTTTCTTTTTTTTTTTTCATATCATGTAACAAAATATTCTTCGAATGGCTTTTTAGCGCATTTTCGAGAAGTCGAATGCGCTATTGCACCCGTTTTGTCCGTCCGTCTGTCACCACCCTTGATCTCAGCATCCATAAGTCCTAGATCCATGAGGTATATATGTTTTTTGTATGTCCTGACCTGCCATTTGTGCATCAACACTCAGTTACTTGATCCGTTAAAAAACCCCGTTAAAACTACCAAAAAACTTTGCGAATCGAGAGGTAACACGAGCGCAGGGAACGGTCGCCATTGCCGGAAGTCGAATACATAGTTTTTCAAGCATTGAAGAGTGGTGCGAAAGCGTGCAAAAGAATTATTTTTTTTTTAGTTGACGTCATTAGAATATGTGTAAAAGTTTAGAGAGTTTTACGTCATCATGTGTGGTGACTTGTAGTTAGATTAAAGAGAAAATAAAATTTTTTAAAATGTAAAGAAATGACTTTTAAATAAAAAAAATGTCAGGTATATTCATTACACAAGAAAATTCATAAAAATATGTCTAAAATCTAAACACAATTACTGATAACTACATAATGCTGATATCTAACATAAGTACTGATACATAATACGAAAATGCGCTAACACGTCCTGAGTTCCAAAAGGGACCAGGCTTAACATGATTTTTTGTATCTTGGATTATCGTAACTTTCAGCATTCGTATCTCAATGTACCACTGTACCACAAAGATCTAGTTTAATATTTTTGATCGATGTAAGGATAGAACACTTTTCTTGTTCCGTATGCAAGAAACAACACAAACACCTACGTCTGGAGTCAGTGCGTAATAGAAATTTCCTGAAGATTTGAAATTCTCTGTTGGATCGAGTTTTAAACTCTTAGGATGCGGCTTATTTTCTCGCAGGTGAAATTCATCAAGCTGGCATCGCCGTAGAGATACGTTTCGGTATGGGGTTTTTCCTATCCAATCACTGGCCAGCTCGGAACACTCTACTAGTCGATGTTCAACCATCTCCTCAAGGCTATCACATAAACGACAGGCGATGTTCCTTCTGGCGTCAAACATGTTAATTTAGCAATGAAACAGACAAAGTTAGTGTCACCAGGTGCAGGTATGGTATACGTACCCTGGAAAACATGTTTTCGACCCAAGTGTTTTCACAGTCATTTACTATTTTTACTCGTTCTCAAAATATTGTCAATGTAGTATAAATCAAACACTAACAGAAGTGGTTATTCAGATGACAAAGTAAATAAATTCATGGTTAATAACTATATTGAAACCGTTATATACCAATTATATTTTTTAACGTATAAAGTATGTTAAGAAGTTGAATTTGTAATCAAAATAAGCTGAATCTCACCCAAATCATTCAATATCAGCTCTCAATATTAATCTGACGGTGATCATTGCTTGCCTCAATGCGGCTTCCTTCAGCCAAGTCTTGTAACTCGCGTAGCTGCTGATGTCTTATAACAGTTGTTTCCCTATCTCCAGCAGAATAACCATTGTAACATGAGTTTTAATAAATATTAGCATTAATGATTTATTGTTGTATCCTTTTTCTCTCTCTCCAAATTTCGCTGTTAAGATATGGTGCATATTAACTGTTAACATTCGTCACTCACATCTTTTGTTTTACATTAATTTCTTAACAAACCTTATTTCAACAGAACACTTTAATGTTACAGCATAGGGTCTTGCCTGATGTAAAACTTTTGTTGTATTACATCACACGCTTCGTCTTACTGCAGTAGCGATTTCACTCTACTGGAATAGATATTTTGTTTTACTGGAATAAGTTTTGCTTTAATAATTGCATTATATCGTCTGTGGTTATTTTTTAACACTGGTCAAAGATGCTCAAAAGTCTCTGATGTTCGATACAAAACTGTTTAAATCGATGATAAGCTTAAAAAATAAACTACACGCTTATAAATATGATATGCGGGCATAGCCGATCTGCATTTAAATAGGTTTTCGTTGTGTAAAAAACAATTGTTAACTCAAGGTTTATAATAGTGATATGAATTATGAGTTATCTAAATATTCAATGAAAATAGAATTTTAAAAAAGAGCATTAATCATTTCAGCAATATTCCAGTGTTCGTCGTAATTATAACTTAGTAACCATAAATAATTAAGTAAATGGACGTTTGGCGTCATAAAAAGGATTCGATATATTACTGGTGACTGAGAGTTTTGACCACTAAGCTCAATTGAACATTTTATAACTTTGTTTTTCGGTAGAATTTTATCTTAATTTCAAAATGATTTTTAAAAAAATATAAACTATTGGTTTAGTAAAAATAAGCCAAGTTAAAGCAACATAATTTTCTTAAACATTTAGTTGCTTTCATTTGTATTTGATAAAATTAAAATCATGCATTGTTCGATGTGATGCGAAGACTAAAGGATTTTTAAAGAAAAATTTGAGTACGGCGCACAGAAAAAATAAATAAATTGCATACAAATATTCCATTAAAAATGTCTATATTTACAAACTATTTTTTTAAAAAATCACCTCTAACTTGATAATGTATAATTTTTAAGAGATGAGAAAGCAGAATATTTTAAAAATTTTATTTGTGTTTTCTTTTTCGTAAACTTTAAATTAGGACTGTTATCGATTAATTTTAATTTAATCATTAACTTTTGAAAAATTATCGAATAATTAATCGATAATTTTGATTAAATCTAAAAATACGATGTATGTAGAGAATATCAATGCCAGGGAAAAAGTCTAAAAAAGAAGCATGCAACAAATCTGGCAAACGTGTATTTAAAAAACTCTTGACAATAATAAATAAAGAACGGAGAGTTTTCAATACTAATATCAAAAGTTACTATGTAATATTGGAAACTGATGAATGGAATGTTTGTATAAACAATTCATAAATATGAGAAAAATGCAAACAAATATAAATATTTAAAATAATTATATAAAAGTCACATTATTGATTGCTAGTTCCAAAAGATGTTCCTCGTAGGTGCTGGACTTTGGTCATGACATACTGGTTGAATGTCTTCTGGGATGTTTGTTAATTTAAAAAGAATAATATAGGCGTATACAAAACTTCACGATAATTAAGAAAATGGGGTGACGAAGGCACAAATGCTGTATAAAACTTAATTAATCTAGTCCAGTGAGTTTGCTCTATTATTTTGATTGGTGAAGTGTCCCCGCACCTCAGCATGCAGCCATGGAAATTTTGAAATAGTGGCTCAAAGGCTATTAAACGTCTGCGTGATTTTGCAAGCAGAGAGCCCTTGGATATTTCGATTGCACTGCCCTGTAATTGTTCAGTCCTTGAAGCTGATGGTTAAGAGTGGCCACTTTTCTTAGCTGGTAATCACGAGTGAGCTCAGTTATTTGAATATAGTCCTGGCCGTCTCTTCATCAGTTCACTGGCACTTGTTATGGTTGATGGGTTTTATCTCCTGTATTTTAAAAAGATTTAAAAAATATTGTTATTCAAATTTGAAAAAAAAACAACACAAAATCAAACAACAACACATTATTATAAGCTAATGAGATCATGGTAAAAAGTATCCTGTAATATATAAATTGAAATATAATTATTTTCTTCGATTTTTATAAATATTATATACTCTGTTTTTAATCTGGGGGAAATTTAGGATTATTTGGCTCAAATTTTCATTGATATACTGACGCATGCTTGTCTTTTCCAACGAAATTGTTTGGCTCACCATCATTTCAAATTAGGCACGTTTTACGAGCACAAACATAAGGGAATGTGAAATTGAATGTTTATTTATATTAAAATACATTTATACATTTAAGTGTACATTTTAATTTAATATTATTAGTCATCCGGTAGCACGTTTCGTACGATAACCTTGTAACACGGTGACCAAGCCTACTAAAAGTATTACTAATAATACTACTGTATGGGGGCGTGGTGGTCAAAGTGTTAGTGCTCTGCGGCACCAAAATTCTAAAATAAAATTTTAAAAAATCGGTCACGGGTACGAATCCTGGTGCTGGCACCCCCACGGGTAGATGATGCTCGCCAAACCTTGGCTGGTAGCTCATCTAGAAGGAAATTCCGAATACAAATCCTCCGTTTATCAATGGTCTAACATTATTAAAATTAAAATTCATTGTTAAGTTCAACTCACCTATTAGTGCAAGAAAATGTGTACGAATTTGAAATTTTGTTTAGAATTCCAAAATAAAATTTGTTAGATCAATAACAGGTTTTGCTTTTTCGATCCGACCATTCAAATCAGAATAAGGCAGCGAAAAGATGCGTTAAGATATCAGTCATGGCAAAAGTAGGCCGACGATATACGATATGTGAAATATTTACCAAGAAGAACGAACTTTCGATGGGTCATTTTGCGGGCTATTAGAAAAAAAAGGGTTATTTCTAGACTTTGTTATGGGCAAGTCCATTACACGCTAGGGAGGAAAAGCTTTGTATAGATACTAAATATGTATGTGTAGCTTTATAATTATAATGCTAAAAACATATGGCGCGCCTCAGTGTAGAGTTCGGACGGACGAATTTTCGCCCCAAGTCAAAATTGTGTCTTACTATACAGTTTTTTAGATGCTTTTAAAATAATTTTTAATCAATTTTAATGAAAGCGTTAAATGACAAAGTATAGATGAATGGATAATCTATTATAATTCTCCAAAATCTCAATTTTTATAAAATTTGAGAACTATCGACATTTTCACCCGTGGACAATATTAATCTATGACGGATTAAGAGGGTGAAGGCTAAATGGGATAAAGTCACGGGCCATAGATGATTTTGGGGTCCCCAAACTTAGTATATTTTATTTAAAAAAAGGTTGACAAAAGTTTTCAGGAATCCATGAAAATATCATAAATTAAATTAATTAATAAAATATTATCTGTTAACCTTATCTCTATTTGGACTCGATAGTTCTAGTAGTCGAAAGAACCTGATTTGATAGACTCAATAAGAGTATGAAAGTGTGTAGGCTTGCGGTTAAAGCAATGTCGGGATAGATTCCCATAAGGGGAAGATTGTTTTTTCCTTTGTCTAATTATTTTTACACTCAAATTTAGGATACCGGCAAACAGTTATTTATTCGTGTTCATTTTTTTCATGAATAAACTTTTTGGCTGGGAAAGCCGATCCCGTACTACAGACAAAGCATGTTGGAACTAATGGTTTTTTAGTTACAAGGTGCGGTCTTATATTATCTTTTAACCATCTCTTTATTTAAAAGGATGCTAGTTAAATAAGGCCCCAGATTAAATTGCATGCAATGGCCCCCGTGCTTTCTTAATCCTCCGCTTACCTTATAAAATCTCTTATTCGATGGTTCATTGTTAATCCAGTGCACTGGCAGGCAAAGTCAGCCTTCACGTGCTGGGTGAAAAAGTCTTACTTTACCGAGGAAATATCACATCTGTTACCTTCACCTGTTTGAGCCGGTCAGTCGAGACCGTTTACTGGTGGTGTGGCCATTGTACATGTTACAGCTGCTTGCAGAGTTGGTTGAACTATCCTTAGAACAGTATGACTGAGACACTACATTTTTCCTTGGGCATCTACATTATTTGTATTTAATGTGTAACAGATTGTTACTGTTATCTTTCGATGTTATAAAGATTATTTACATGTAATTTTAGAAGAATTTTACCCCTAAAAATGTTTAAACTCATTTCTTTGCATGGAAATCTAGAAATTTTCTTTAGTATCCCCTTACAAGACTCCAACAGTTCCACTCCCCTTTATTTCAATAATACCCCACAACGTGCCTTGTAATACAGGAGGTTAGTAACAGAAAAAAAAACATATATCCAAATCCAAATCTCTTGTCCGAGAACGTCTACTAATATCAACACGTGCGTCCAAGGTTTTCATATGTCTAGCCATGCAGTCACCAAAATCCCAACATTAATCCGTTTACATGCCTCCAACAAATACCATAATTGTCGTAGACTAAATCCACAATATACTTTTTGAAGAATTAATTACATCTTACACAAGATTAAATAAGTCTATTTTACTTGATATGAAACATTAACTGCTGGGTTTTGCCCTAAGCTGAAAATACAGTTTGCAGTTTGAACGAAAATTTGTTATTAATGTTCAGTGTTGCGTGAAGATCTGCTGTTTGATTAAGTCCATCAATTATGTTATCAGGTGGAACTGCCTTTAATAAGTGTTTCTATTACAAAGTATTCTAAAATTGTTGGACCAATATTTATTGATCCAAAGCTGTACAAGTATAAGAAGGTGCACAATACAAACATACGAGCAACAGAGCCCGTCCAAGAACGTTTCGCTGTCGTTTCGGTGGCATGTTGTGCTTCCCCCCCAAAAGCCGTCTCCACCGGCCATAAGTTAGCATCCCCTTAAAAATACTAATTATTATTGCTATAATAAATAACCCGTACAATTTTTTTCCATAAATCCCCAAGCGTGCACCTCAAAATAAAGTCTTGGAAAAAAAAAAATAAACAAAAATAAAGAATAATAATTCGATTAGGTTCAATATATGAATGAGATTTAATTTTGCTGATTGGCTGTGGGAGTCTAGGAGTTTGAGGGACTAATCACCATCCATGACCGGACAGAAAATTTGCGTTTATTATATTGGATAAAAAAGGATACCACAGTGCAAACATATAAGAAATCATAAATTAAGATTTAGGAGGAACATATTTTGAACAAAATAAGAACATTAATAGATGGCCAAACGAGGATTATTTCAAGAGATACCCAGAGGACAAATATATAGAGAATACTGTTGGGAAAAATAGGACAAATTTATATTAATACAAACATATATGGAACTCAAGAGAAAGAAAATTTGATCTTAGGGCAAAATAATATATAGGTAAACAAGAGGACAAACAACATAAGAAATTACCAACACGCAACTTTAAAACAGGCCAAAGACAAACGCCCTTAACCTAGAAACGATTAAAAAAAAATTCAATACCGATTAGAACTTCACGGTATAAATGCTATAACTGATCAAAAATTGGAAGTACGCCAAATGCACCACGTGTCATTTAGTTGGACAGGTATAAATGTCCTACGACACAAGCCTAACAACATTTCTGAGCTCATTTTACCAGAAATTCTGACCGAGACAGCATACGTCTGCAACACTGAAACAGTGCTTCGGGTACTTCACCAAAGACGAAGAATGACATCATGGGGACTTTTGCTCTGCACACTCTTTACAATAACAAGTGCAGGTTTGTATCTAACCGCTCCTAGAGTTTATTGGTTGATGATCTAAATCTACAAGGATGTTTAACATAAGGATTTGAATGTAGAAAATGCATTTTATAGCCGAAATATTTTAGAAATTATAAAACTCGCCCATAAAAATATTACAAATAAAGTAAAAATTATGACCATTCTTAATTCAGAAAAATAATGTTTTTAAAGAAAATTTTTTAAAAGAAAAACTAATAGCGTGATTCATAAATTAAATTCATGCTTCTCAAAATTGCTGGAAGTTATTTTTTAAAAATTAAACAAAGTAAATAAGGACCTGGCAAGACGTCATAGGGTGATAAGGGCTAATGAGATTTTGTTTCAATTAATGATCTTTGGAGTACAATAATTATAATTCTTGCTCCATACAAAGGAAAACCAAATCTCAACTATAAGTTTGTTGTTATCGGTATTTTCTGATGATAAGTAAGTTTTGTTCCCTATTGTCACATTATATAAAAAAAATGATTCGTTAAAGTTTTTAAATATTTTTAAAATACCTTTTAGTTTGCTTTTTTGTTAAGTTTGTAGTAATAGAAGTACTACTTTTTTCTCGTGTCATTAAGTTTTTGATGTAAAATTGTTATTTATAATTATTTTTTTATAACAAATTTCTCCTCTAGGTCAGCAGTTTTTTGGCAGTCCAACCATTCTAGAAATTGGTTTAGTAAAAAAGTTACAGATTGAATGTACGGCTACCGCAGACAGCACACTCCCGTTGACAACACAAATACGAATTCTCTTCTCCCGCAACACAGTTCCACCAGTGTATGAACTGCTGGGTATAGCCGACCCTGTCTTTGGAGTTAATAATTTTTCAGGGGCCGTAGATTCAGGCGAGATCGTTGGTAACGGTACGTCTAAGCTGAAACTCACGTGGAACTATCCGACACACGACAGAGCTGGTGTGTACAAATGTGAGGTTGGAGGAAAAAGCACCCAAGGGCTCCCGGAAGTCAAGTCCCTTACTTTCTATGTCAGTGCTGTCTTGCCGGATCAAGTAACTGCCTTAGAGTTCTTTCAATCAACTACCAAGGATTTAGATGAGATGAAGGTGAGTCTAGCCGAGGAAAAAAGAAAACACGCTAAACTTAGTGGCCAACTTGAAAACGGAAAATCAAAGTTTTTCCGTGTTTCCAATGTATTTCAAGGGCGGCGCTACTACCTATCGGCAGATTCCAACATTCTGGTGACGGGGGACTCAGAGGCCATGTGTGAAATATTCGGAGGTTACCTTGTTGAGATAGACAGTGCTGAGGAATATCAGTTTATTGTAGCATTCTTACGTAACTTTACCCAACATCAGCTTGTACTTACCGGTGGAAGTGATGAGGTGTTGGAGAACAACTGGATCAACACCTACAGCCAGGCAACGGTCAAGTACTTTAACTGGAATCAAGGAGAACCTAATGGTGGGGTTGGTTCTAACTGTATCTACTTTTCGAGTTTTGCGGGGTGGAAAATGGATGATTATAAGTGTATGAAAGGCCAGGGGCAATTTATTTTTGGTTATCTGTGTGAGATACCTGAGTAAATAATTTTGAAATTAAGAAATTTTTAACATTTTAATTTTTAAAATGAATATATTTCCTTCTTTTTAACTATAGGCAAAATTCTTCTTCTTGTAAGTGTGTAAATTTAATTTTAAAAAAGTATGTGAACATTGATTTTTCTAATCAATATCACTTTAAAAGTATAGATCTATATTCTCCACTGTCATAAAAAAAATCCAAATTAAAAGTTAATGTATTTTAAAGTGTCATGGCTTTTACAATATATTACAAATACTTTTGCAAAGATGTTTAGTAGAAGGCAAAAATAAATCGTTATAGAAACAATTTAGAATATTGTTTTTTTTTTTTAAATCTCTGATATCTTTAAAGTTGTAAAAGCATAAGTCTAAAAAAAAAACTAATTAAAAAAATATTTAAAAAAAATAAAAATAAATAAATAAAAAAAAATAAAAATCGGACAATTTATGAAAACCCTTTTTGAAATATCCGGCTTCACCCAGGCTTGAATTGTGGTTCTCACTTAAATAAACAAAACAAATTTCATCACTAAATGATATAACAGAACAACATAGTAGCCATCGATGTCACATTATCTGTACGAATCCCATTTACTAACAAGGTCTATTGGAACTATAGAAGGGGGCCGGCGAAGAGTTCGACAGCGGATAAGCTGGATGGAGAGCATAAAGGAAATGACAGGGATGAAACTGCTTGAATTTGTGGCTGCCGCTCAAAACATTCTAGTGTGAAGATCGTTGTCAGTTGATGTGTCGATGCGCTACCCCCAACAACTGCAAAGCTGATTGATGACGATTGGAAAATTGTTTCCTATTGCTTGTCTACATTCCAATAGAATCTATTTCTGATCCGGGGTAATGTCCACTGTTGATAGACTTACTGCTATTTAATGTAGTAAGAAATATGATTCAGTAAGGTTGTAATTTTTATAGCCATTTTGTCTATAGAGAAATACTAAAATGCCAAGACTGTTAGTAAACTGATAATAGAAACTATACTATAAGTTTCAAAAATGTAATAGAGAGAAATAGCAGTGGTTCGATTATTTTTTAAAAATATTCATTATATTT
>MUZC01001188.1:0-19872 GCA_002072015.1 Radix auricularia | reverse complement strand
ATATATATATATAATAAAATAAAATAATAAAAAAATAAAATAAACACATAAGTATTATTATGTTTTTAAAAACTTGAATGTTTAAATGAAAAAAATATAAATGTATACATGAGATATAAATATAGCAAATTATTATTAGATTTATTAACACACAACAATCCATTTTTCAGAAGTGAGACATCGGTGGGATCACATATCCCAGTAATATCGTATTGCATAATGGAATCACTTAGTCGAATCCATTTCTCCACGGTTATACCATTGCATAATGGAATCCAATGCCTTGTCGAATTTTTTAGGGTAATGGATATGACTTTAAAATTTGTCATATTTATATTTGTTACAAATGATAGTGTACATAATAAAAACCAAACCAAAGAAGTTTCTAGAATATTTTGAATTTTGCCACAATCAAGGGAATAAGTCTGGAAAATATTTGAGCTAAAAGTTTTAAACTTGTCCCCAAAAAAAAGAAAACTTTTCATCAACGGAGATCCTGCAAAAAATAAAATATATATTTTTCTACAATATTTTAGACATTCTATCCCACGATGTTTACAAAACTGAAAATACTTCAGAAGAACAATAGGACGAGACCTTAACTTGAAACCCATTAAAATCTTATTTACATTAAAAAGACGAAATTACAAAAGCTTCAATAATATTTTACATCTTACCCAAATTAAGTGAATAATAAGACCATAATAACATTAAAAGTTCGAGGGAAATACTCTCAAGTATGTCCAAGTCGTACCAGAACTTGCGAGTCAAGAAACAAGACATCAACTCTTTGTGAATGATGGACCCAGACTATAATACAAATAAAACAGGAAAACAATTCTGTACATGTATTCTAACACTGAATCTTCAAATGTCTTTCAAAACTCAGCAAAGATTTATGTCTCTTTAACTGAAAATCTCGTTGGTGGCTTCACCTGAGAAGTTCTAATAAAAGAAATATCCAATCCTTTAACGAGATTTCTCGTTCCATCTTCGTCAACGGTGACTGAGGTCTTCTGACCTTTTTCTGACTGGGCGGACTTAACATTCTGCACATCCTTATGCTATTGCCTTTATGAGGAGTGCTTGTCCTTGATTAGAAATCAGCTCGTACATGTGTTGTCCTTGTACAATGTTTTTATTGCTCTGATTTAGGTGTGTCCAACTCAACAATATCTGGATCATCTCCCATTTCACTGATTGATTTTTTTTTTCATGTTTCGTTGGTATGTCATATCAATGTTAGCCTTAACGATGTATGCCCTTGGCGTAGTTGCCCTACAAAGCATTTAGTACTATACGTTTTTAAATAGTTTCGGGAATCATTGCCTCCATAAAGTAAATGTTTCCAAATTTCAAAAACAAATAGACTTAATTGCTACTAGCAAAGTTCATGCATCTGTTCATGTGTTGAGCTTTTCATCTGCATCGATCAGTTTTTCTATAGATTTAAAAATACCCAAAAATACTTAAAATAGCTCCATGGTGTTTACACTATTTTGTCTCCTGAAGTCTGATTAATCCCTTGCTTCTAGAATCAATTAGATATTTCCAAAGGTGTGTAGACATGGAAAAGAATGCGTAACAATATTCCAGTATGCTAAAATAGTTAAAGAGTTCGTTTCAGTTGGAGCATCATGTGAACAAGTTAGGGTTTATGAACTGTTTGAGCGAGATATGATACTTAGATTTAATGTTTTTCGTCTTTATTTAATTCATGTACACGTTCAAGCCACGAAGATGTATTAACACACGTTTAGTCTCTGTAGTCAATTTTATTAAGAACATCATTTATTTGAAGTTATTTTAGATGTGTCGTATGCAAATCAATTTTGCTTCATTGGCATCTTTGAAAAATTCTATAATGACTACTTTCTTTTTTCAATCTTTACCATATCACACAACTAGACTTGTTTGCTCCTTATGTGAAAAATATGGAATACCTTGAGCGATATTTTGTATCTTGTTCCTGGAAGATGATTTTTCACACGAAGTCTCATAAAATTTTTAAGAACTCAGTTTAAATTTGCTATGACAAGTTTTTACCCCTTTTCAAATGATGTGCTGGGAGTGCTCGGTCGTACTTTTCAAGCAAATTCATTCGCTCCAGAATTTTTCATTTATTTGCCACGGTATTTTCCTCTCTGTGACCTAAAAAAAGGCAACAATTTTGATTAGATTGAAAAATGTCAAACATTCCAACAAGAACCTCTTGCTTTTTTGTTTTCTTTTCTTTCACCAATACGTATTGTTATTCTTTTATTTTAATAGTCTATATTTAAATCCGATTTCTAATTCCTTCAGATCGTAAGTAACTTTGGTAATGTTGAGCACTTATTCGCGAGTGGCTACTTTTATATCTATGTTTTCCAAGTTTAAATTCAATTAGATAAGCAATCTTGTTCATTTTTGTTTTTGATACAAAATTGAGATAATGATGCTTTGCAAATGGGATAATAACTCATTTATGCACTCTAACAGTTTTATCCCCAATAGTTTAATTACGTTGAAACCAAACTTGACTCAATTATGTCTACCATCACATTAGTGTCATTTTTAACCACTGTGTTTTACAGCTGAGTAGCATTAGTATCAAAAGACTAGATTTATTATGGAGTTGGAAGTTTTAGCATTAGGAAAGTTCATGTGTTTGAATATAGTTTCTTCATTTCTATTTTTAAAAAAAATTTTTGCTTTTTAAAAATCAAACTTTATTTAAACGTTTGTTTAATTTTAGAAGTTAATTGGCAACAAGGATTTCGCCGCCCCTCGCCCGAAACAATTTGCTACTCAAAGCATTCGATAAAATTATGTTTGAAATTGATAGGAAACATTAGTGTTTTATTTTTAAAGTGGCAGAGGCTGAAGAATCAAGTCTCAGTTTTTGTCAGCAGTGTAGCATTTGTATCAGAAGAATTTATCGCATAATAAGGAGTTTAAAGTTTTGACAGAAGAAACGTTCACATACTTTAGGATAGTAACTTTATTTTTTTATAGAAGTAATTAAATGTTTACATTTTCTTTTATTGTAATAAAAAGCTCCACTTTCTTGTAAAATTGTCTTAATTAAGGACTAAGATTTTGCCACCCCTAGCCAAGTGCCGCCCAGGGCATTTGACCCTTTGCCCCCCTTCTCGCAACGCCACTGGACCTTACCCCACATTCACTTAGGCTGTCATCTCACACAAGTGCCCGCATCTCTCAAAGTTCCAGATCTTATCGGCCCCTAGCCCCGTCACGGGTCACTTCCCATTGGCTGTACTCTGCCCCACGGTCAAGGTGCACGCGCGCATTCTACACTGGTTGGTCAGCATAGTCTAACACCCGTAAGAAGTATTGCGTGATTGCCTGAGAGAGCCATGCACAGGTACCATGGGCGACCCAATTGTTTAATAGGCATTGTGGTACGACTGACCATCCCTTGACCTCTAGTCAAAACATATTTCAGGTCTGGTATGAATCTGGGTCATGTTGTTTGTATTAGGCCTGTTACTGACCACTCACACCAACAATGGTTCTAAAATGACTAATATGTTGGGCACACTGCCACATTTAGGTTAAATCTTAAGTCCAATCATTGTTTGTCAACTATTAGAATCATATTAAAAGTGTTTTAAGATTAGAAAATTGATCGACAACTAAACAATAAAGATAGTTTTAAAATAGAGATTACCTGATAGCGATTGTATGTGGCTTGGTATTTCAGACATATACATATTTGCTCTTGAGAATTTATTTAAATACATAATTTTGTAAATTATAACAAATTAAGAAACATATTTAATCATACTAGATGTTTTATTGTTTTGTTTTATTTTATAAATTGTATTGCTATAACCAATTCAATTTAAGTTTTTAAATGTACTTCAGAAGACAAAACAATAATAATAAAAACTGGAATTAGTATTGAAAAATAATCTCCAACAAAAGATTTTCCATTTTTTTATTTAAGGTAATTCATTCCAGATTACATTAGAAGTCATTTCAAATAAATAATTTTAAAATTAAAAGTGAAAAAAACCAACAAACTATTACTATAAATCATTTATATACGAGACATAACTAAAAAACGGTGGTTCATCATAATACGACAATCTAACAATAATTTTTTTTAGTTATATCTTCGATATATATAAAGGATTTATATATATTTTTAAAACTACTACGGTCTGCATGTTAAATTTCAGCTGGATTTGCTCATGCGAAAAGGGTTATAAAAACATGTTTAACATTGTGCACACCGCGAGGCAGACTAGCAATTAATAGCATTCACATTTACAGATCAGGAATATATTTTTTTTTAAAAGTATCAACAGTATAATACGCCCCGCACATCGCAACAATAAAGTATAAAAAAAATGTTCGTTAAATTTAATACGAAACACGAGACACATGCACAAAAATTAACAGGCTACATAGAAATAAATAGAGATAGTCTAAACATTAATTAATTTAATTACACTACATTCGATAAATCTGTAATGTTGAAAAATCATTTTTATCATCGGCACAAGTCTGTCTGCAAAATTTCAGCCAAGTAGCTTACAAGAAAGAGGGTCAAAATTCGATCCAAATTATTTTTTTCGGGAAGCAAGCAGACGCCTCAAGTTAATATGACGGGTTTAAAAATAATCTCTATCTACAAATTGCAGCCGAAATTAAGGGAGTCGAACTAAAGGAGATTTTTAAAAAAAATTCATTATCCGACTTTTTTCTAAATATGTTTAGCTATCGTTTGGCGTTTATTTAAGCCCGATAGATGTTATCGCTGGCGAGGAAATTGACAGGATATAGATGTTTTTTAAATTATTTTTTTTTTCATTTTCAGAGAAATCCAGTAAATATTTTCTTCGGTCATACACATCCTTGAGACCTCCTTAGCATATTTGCAAAAGACCCGAACCGTCAATCTGGCTTAGTTCAAGAGGAGATACTGTTCAAAGCTCTAAAAGACTGACCAGACCTGTCTAATCTATAAACGCAATATCCTTTGTTGTTTAACGTGCAACTTAACGCCAAATATAGCAGCACAGCCTCAATTTTGAGCGGGCTGACACATGCCATCGTCTATGGACTATTGTCAACGAAATCCAAGTAAAGGCACTTGATTCTCGGAGCCAAGTTAAAAGCGTAAGATCTTTTCATACCTAATAATAAATTGATAATTTATATGGCAGTGTATCCCAGTAAGGAACTGGACTCACCGCGCTTTACAAGAAGATAATAACATGCATATAATTAACCAACTAATATTCATACCATAGCAACCACATTAATTACAATACGTAGAAGAAATGTTATTTCATTAATTTATTTTCAAAATAAAGAAATAATGAAAAGATGTGTCAAAAGTGCGGTCTTGAAGGACTTGGTTGCTTGAATACAAAGCACTTGTAATGGTAGAGAACTCCATTTTTTGTCTGCACAAAAAGAGAACGACCTTTCGCCAAATGTTTTAGTGCATGTCTTAATAAGAACGGAGAGAATGCGAGTGTCTGCAGAGGGGCGCAGATTACGAGTGGATGAGTAGACCGACAAAAGTTCAGTAACATAGGAATGACATGAGTGAGAAAAGAATTTGTGACAGAGAACTGCCAGTTTGTAATCAATTCTGGCTTGTAAATTTAGCCAATGAAGTGAGTAAAGTAGCGGAGTAACATGGTCATGTTTTGCCTACAGAACTAGTATTGCCGCTGAACTTTGAATTTTCTGTAGTTTTTCAGTAAATATTTAGGCGCAATCGACAGAAGAGAATTGAAATAATCGATACGAACTAGAACAAGAGCAAAGACAAGAGTTTTGTTCCACTAATTGTTAAGTCTTGGCGGATTTAGCAGACCTGACCTGGCAGTGTAGGCAGAGTGACAGATGCGAATGATGAAGTTGTTGGTAGACATGTTGTCAGAAACAATGTAGCCAAGATTCCATGTCGATGTTGTGAAAAATATATATCCGAATAGGCTACCAGAATTGAATTTGGAAGAGACAAAGTACTGCAAGATTGATTGTTGCAACAAACAAAAAGAAAAAAAAGAAAAGAAAAAAAAAATACAAAGAAAAAGAAAACAAAACAAAAAGTGCTCCAGTCTTGTTATCATTCAGCTTAAGTTTTCTTAACGTCATCCAAGACTTTACCTCACCAACTGGATAGTCGAGTCAATAGTGGAGGAATCATTGTGAGTGTATATCAGAGTATCATCTGCAAATAATTGGCGTATAACTGGATGCTGTTCAAGCAGTAGAAGTAGAAGAAAAAGCAGTGCATAAAGCACAAAAAGTACCGGACCCAATACGGAGCCCTGAGGAGGCACAAGGCACTTAAGGAAGTTTCCCCAGGTTTAACCAATGATATGTAGCTAAATGATTTACCTAAATGAAATGTGTCCTCCAGTGTCCAGATGTGTATCTCTAAAATATTTTGTGCTCAAACATATACCTGGATTTTAAAAAAAAGATAAATTTTGCAAATAATGGGTGTACTAAAAGATTAAAAAAACAATGTTTAAAATTAGATTATACTTTTATTAAAATTAAAGTTGAATCTATGTTAATAACGGACCAATTTTCCCAAATGTATAAATGGTGTATCCTGAAGTACAACAGAGTCATTATTGATTGATTTAAAAGTTGTAATGTGTAGCACATAATCTTGAGACGTCTTCTCTTTTCTAGTGGTGTAGAATCCACTATACAATTGATATGAAGGCTGGCAGTAGAGATGTTGCCGCAGCAAGAGCTTCAGGCAAAGATGGAGACATAGTTATAATCTTTAAAAAATTATTTCTGTGTGGAAAATATATTCACGTAAAATGCACGAAATCGAAATGAATACAAAGAGCACAAGTTATTTTAAAAAATTAATTTAAAAAAATCTAAGTAAGTTAAAATGACAATATGGTTAAATTAATTAATAATATTAAATATATCAATTACGTTGTGTTTTGGATGCAAATAAAATTAAGAAGTAGAATAAACTCAGATAGGGGGGGGGGGACAAAAGTTATGTAAATTTGAGTAATGATATATAGATTACTACGAGAAAAAAACAATTCTTTCTATAAGATACTAGCTAGGAGGAAAAAATTTAATAATATTATTTAGTTTTAGTATTAGTAAGTTTCTAAATACGATTCATGGTAAGATAAATTAAATATCTTCGGTAGTAAACCGTAGTAGATCTATTTCTAGTAAACATTTTTTTTAAAAAATTAACACGCAAAAATAATCAAACAAAATTATATTTGGAGCCAATATGAACATTAATAATGTAATTTTTATTTTTACAAACGTTTCAAATTAAATGTTTTAATTATGTCTAATTTTCTTTGACACTTAAAAAAATGGTAACAACAAATGAGAATTAAACTCTGTAATTATAATATGAAAATTGATGCTCAATTATAAATGCCTTCCTAAAATCCAAGCAAAGTTCAATAGATTGCGCTAAAAATCGATCTAGATTGTTATCTTATAGCTTTCTTATCGGAATATAACAAAGCACCAAGAAACAATCACGCGTATAATTTTCTTGGTTATCATAACAAATCCGGAAAAAAATAACAAAACGGATACTTTCTTTTCAGAAAGGATTTAAATACATTGCGATCCCACAGATTTGCATTAAAAAAATGTATATAGCAAATTGATTGCTTTAAAAAGTCACACCATAAAGAACTGCTGTGAAAATTTTATAGTCTGTAAAAAAATAGTTTTTTTTTTCTACTTATCAAATACTAATTCAAATATTTCTGCCGCAAAACCAAATTATGAAAACACGATCGGACTGGGAGCTGTCTTAGAAAATGGCCCTTAAATGCCGTCTGTTGCCATCTTACATATAAAGTGGAAAACGGTTTATCGTTGGACCCTGTGACTTACCAGCATTGTCCGGGCCTGTACAAAATGACTTACTTCCCAAACTGTAAAATTATCGGCGCGTGCATCTATTCGAAGTACCTGGGTGATTTTGTTGGTGATTTTTTTTTCTATAGCGACTATAGAAAAAAACAAAACAACCCTTGTCGCATCCGGAGGTAAGACTTTTTCGGGTAAAAGAACAATATATTAAAATGAAATTAAGCATACAATTCCCCTCCCCCCGACATACACACGCAGACAGCAGAGGAAAAATACTTGATTTTACCAACGTTAAGTTTGTTTCTAAGTCTGGTGTTAAAAAAATAAATCTGTTTTAAGAATAAATATTTTTAAATTTTATTTTTAAAATATTGATGATTATTTTCGTCGTATTATCAAGTTTATGCGTTTGGCTAAAATGAGAGCAAACTCTGTAATATTCCTCTGGCCAAACAAAATAGTTAAAAAGTTAAACGGTTGTCAAAAGCTGAGTCCAGCATGCAAATGATGTCCATGCCAAATTCATTGAATTTTGTGGTAGGATAGTGCAAACATTTATATTCCAATCAACTGTCATGTCAAGTGCAGACACTTGTATTTCAAAGGTTTAATATTTTTTTCACTGTGACTGTTTAAACTTGTCATACATTTTTAATTGAGATTATGCTACATATCTGTCCCTGTAGCTTATTGTAATGTATTTTGATTTATTTTTTCCTAATTATACAAAATGTCATATTTCAAGGATGCACATTGTAGTCATGTCAATAATAAATAATGATAATCTATGTGTAAAACCTAATAAAGCTTTTATTATTATTTTTTAAAGGCTTTTTAATCTTTTTTTTTCAGTTTTTCATTTTAAATTCAAAACCTTCATCATAGAGATAGACACAAAGACACAGACAGACAGACACACGCACAGACAAAACGTCATTTCAACTTACAAGAGGAAATTTATCTTAAAATAAATGCAATATTTTTAGATGCAAACCCCAATTACGGTTCAATATTATACAATGTAATGTCAATACGATTAAAAAATTAAAATATAAAGTGTTAGAAAAAATATTGTTAGAAAGGGTTGATTTGAATAGGTTACTATCTAATGTATATTTAACAATTCCTTCTTTCAATTTTTGATATAACAGATTTAACTATTATATTACAAAAAATGATATTAATGGAAAATAATTCTTACCGGGCCTTCGACTTGCAGTAGGCGTACTTCTGGTAGTCGTTCGTGTTGCTGTTATAAATATTTATGCAATATTAGAGCCATTGGTTCATATTGTGTTCCTTATATGATATGATAATTATTTCAAAGGTACATTTGCTAGTTTGCTTACATTCCTTAAAAAGAATATGTTGATGATTTTAAAATTTTGAGTCATTTAATTTATTACCTTCCAAAAATATAATTGAAATTCAAGAAGATTCAGTTAAAAGAAAATTTTAACATTGTTAAGAGTCTCTAAGGACAGCCATTGATTAAAAATATATCAGGATGTGATAGAAAAAGATGGCTGGGAAAGACTAGATAAATAGATACTAAAAAACTTAAACCTACCAATTTGTGTTACCATTCTAAGGGCAAAATACTTTTAAGAAAAAATACTTGGGTTTGACATAGTCATGCAAGTTTAGTATAAGGCAAAGAAAGCCTGTTGAAAGAATTGGTTGGAATATGACTTGACTTGTATGTGAAAATACCATATCAGCCACCTGTGTGTAAAGTCCGGCCCCCGGGCTAAATGTGGCCGTGTTAAAATTTTAACTGGCCCGATAGGTTATGTTTCATTAACTGTGTCATGGAATTTTCCATTACGACCCACTTATATTTATAAGACGCGACGGAATTATGTGCTGTGTTGTATACGATGACGAAAAATTATAAGCCGTTTTATAAACATACAAGTTGGTTATAAAAAAATGAATGAACTTATGTTCAGTTATGTGTTTTAATTTTAAAGACGTGCTGTGGCAAAATGATCTACTTTAAGTATATATGTACATACATACATATACATTAGAGGACTGCCAGATATCCGGCATGCCGGATACCTTTGCCGAATATTGACATTTTCGCCACTATCCGGATTCGGAAAATACTTAAGGCAGATCCGGATAGTGGCCGGATTTCAATGCAGTAAAGAATTTTTGAAAATCAAATCAAATTAATACTAACTAGTTTATAAACAAATTAATAAAAATTAAATAACAACAAGAAGTAATCACTAGATTTAACAAGGAAGGATAGTGTCAAGGACCTCGGTACTCGTGGCACTAAACTCTCTCCTTTCACTCGGATCAAACACTGAGACTCTCAGACTCCTGTACACTAATAAAGTCTGTCTACTGCTTCACATTTTCAATTCTAGCTACTTCTCACTTAACACAAATCTGTAACGTCCAAATCTCTACAAGTCTACACTGTCTCTGAGCGGGGCTTCTCCCGTAGTCTCTCTCATGTTCTGCCTATCCTAGGTTCCTTCTTCTCCCGAGTGCGTCCACTCTTATACCCTTCAGTCTCCGTCTCTCAAAAGACCATTGTGCGAAGTAATCTGTCAATCATCTGGAACCATCCCTAGATTAAGACCTGTTGGGCCGGTTGGACATAAGCATGTCTGTTGATACCCCGACCACTTAACTACCCCCATCCAAGCCACTTGGGCATTTCACACCTTGCCCAGTCCTGCGGCTACTATATCATCTCATCTATTAACCTGGGCAGTTAACACCAGAACTACACTTTTAATGCCTCTGGTCAGCCTGGTCAGTTATCATTGTTATACATTAAATTACCGCGAGTGGCTTCTGTTGAATACAAATTAACCTAAGTTCCTTACAATAGAGAGAGAGCCTTCAGCACAGCGAAGTAGATTATGATGAGAAGCGTTCTCGATTGCCGCCGAAGAAACTTCGGGTGTTATTGTTCTTGAAATAGAATTTGGCTATGACAAACGCTTAATTTTTTAAAACTTAAAAATTGAAGAAACAAACTACACAGATTAAAGGTAACACGACTGCTGATTACGATGTTACAACTTTCTTGGAACTAGTAATTACTCAGCAGTAACAATTTTATTTACTCATCTAAATAAATTATTTTCATTGTTTTAGATAATATATTAATTGCATTTTGAAAAAAAAACGAAAAAAACAAAAACAAACAAATTTTAGTTTAATTTGTAATTATTAGTTTATACTAACACGTTTTAGTTAAACAGGAGCATTGATTGTTGGCATTCGTTTTTAACTTCTTTGTCATTGACTAGTGCGTTAAAATTAGTTAATCATTCAATACTTTCAATTCTCAATTTAAACATTACATATACGATATAACTAAAATCATTGTAATAAATTTACATTTTATGTTTTTTTCCCCCATTTTAAGTGGCAGTTGAAATCTTGATTAGATTTGCAAACTTAAAAATAAAAATGTTGCTTTTTTCAGTAACATATGTTATATTTTATTAAGTCTTATAATTTTAGAACTATAGACTATTGTTAAAATAATAATTTAAAAAATAAGTTAAGTAACAAAATAAATTATACATCAAATTATCAATATGGGACAAAAGAAACAAATTAACAAGCGTTGATCATGGAATCATTCCAATCAATGCAAAATAATGTAAAACAATAAATTTCAATACCAGAAAAAAAGGAAGTTAAAAAGTTACAAGTATAGATATTACTTTACTATATAAGATAATACACATAGTTGACTAGCAGCATATTAATCTTAGTCGCGTGAATTAAAGAACAGTTTTTATTATGGCTCTAAATCACGACTTCTTGCACACCACACTAAACACTCAGAACAACACTGATCATTTAGTACACACTACAAAGGTCCTTGAGCTTCGTGTAAAATGTACATTTTTTATATTTACAGTGTACAACATACCGTTATTTTTTATAGCAGATACTCTCCAATTGTTTGATAATAAATATTTTAATAAATATTTTAATACATATTTTAATACATAGTATTAAATACTAGATATAAGGCTATTATACGCAACTTCTTAGTTCTTACACTTAAATGTGGAGATATCCGTATCTGGAATCTGGATCCGGCAAATAGTAAAAACTATATCCGGCTAATAGTAAAAGCTATATCCGGCTGTTTTCTAATATANCATTAAGTTTCTTTAAAATATATATATATATACTATATAAAGCTCTGTTGGTATTGTCATGTTGCTGGCAAGATGAGGTAAGAGCTGCGTCATTCGTGAAGAGCAACTCCCTGATTATTACAGTTTCCAGTTTCGTGTAGTAATGAGCCCGTAAATGAAAACTACCTATATTTTTGATGATGGTGAATATGAACTATTAATTTCAGTAAGTACGTAGATTGTATTTCAGAGACTGCCAACCTGCGCTCTGCTAGCCCTTAACGTTTCAAAAGTTTATTTCTATATGGCTGTGTAATGTTTAACTCACAACCTCCAATACGCTCTTAAAATATAGGATATAAGTAAGCCCAGGATATATCCCCCCACACAGCAATTAAAAAATAAATACAATAATAAACAAAAGTCTTAAGCACGTAATAACGTCTTGCAGACACAAATCTACAAGATTTTATTACATTCTAGTTTATTTGTGACAGTTTTTAAAATTTAATATAATACTTACCCAAGGCAAACAAAATCTTTTGTCTCACGTCCCTGAGTTCAGTAAATTCTTTTAAAGTAAATGTGTTCTCTTCCACTGGTTTACTAGCAATACAATCCAGCTCCTTGGTGTCTGTCAAACCAATACCAATGACAAAAATATGGATACCATCAGCCCTGGCTTGTTCAGCCTCTGGTACAGTTCTGTTTGAATTGATGTTGGAGACACCATCAGTTACCAGAATGCAGATATTATCAACACCAGGACGATCTCCATTCTCCGGTGTATACATCAAAGTTCTCATTGTTTTCAGGGCATCAGCAGTGTAGGTACTGCCATATCGGTAAGGGATTTGATCAATGCCATTGTATATTGCTCTTTTTGTGGCGTATGTTTTTAGTTGAAACTGGATATAAGCTGCCGTACTGTAAATGATAACTCCTACTTTAACCTTACCCCCATCAATATCAACATCCTTGAGGAAATCTTTCACAAAGTTTTTCATCACTTCAAAGTTTTTCTCTGTGACACTGGTAGAGGCATCAAGGGCAAAGACAAGGTCAAATCTGTCTACAGCGGAATCTAAAGGAAATATTTTTAACGAGTTAATAAAAATTCAATTGTTTATAATATACAGCTCAAATTAATGTTTCCCTACACCAGAAACGTGTACAGGAAATATCCCGCGTAACAAATTGTACTGGGCCGCAAAAGGAACTTTTAAATAATATACATGGAATTTGAAGCCTGTAATTCCCTCTAGAGTGTGGGGTTTTCCATAAAAAGAGCCGAACCTCTTTTGGCTAGTTCAGCTTCTTGTAGTCTATATTCTTCTTGAATTGATGTTGGAAACACCATCGGTTACCAGGATGCAGATATTATCAACCCCAGGACGATCACCATTCTCCTGTGTATACATCGCAGTTCTCATTCTTCTACAGGTATCAGCAGTGTCGGTATTGTCATGGTGGTAAGGGATTTATTAATCGCCTTATTGTGGCATGTGAGTTAATTAAAATATCCTGTACTGTGAATGATGACACCTACTCGAACACAGTTTATTACATTTTAACATTTCGCTTAATAACATTATTGATTTTTTCCACTTATACTTTTTCATCGAGGGTCTAGCTTACAGATATATTTATAATCATTGCCAGATAACTTTGTCTGTGTCTAAACCATTTGAGTTCTGTCACTGTTTCAAATCAGTTACCTTCTACCACTGAAGACTTAAAGTTAAAGATTTGAAGCTAGGCTTAAACATTACTTTCTAGGCTGTGCACAAAAAGTTTCAATTTTTAATTACGAAACTAAATTATTATTTCAGCTTGGTTTGTATTTCAATAATCTAGGATTTAAAAAAAAGTATTTAAAAATTATTATGTCTAGCCAGTCTTTTCGAGATTTGAAAAAGCAGCTCCTCCTGAACAATACCAGATAGAGAGTTCGGGTCTTTTGCATATATGTTAAACAGGTCCTAAAGATGTGCACGAACTTAAAAATTTACCGGAATGATTTACTGGATTTCCTTAAAAATAAAAAAAGCCCCATAAATATCAATATTTAATATTTATTAAACTTAAATTAACTAGCTCGAAAATTGGATTTTAGCCATACACTATTGAGACAAAAGGGCCGTCTATAAAGTACGTCACGCTCCAAGGGGGGAGGGGGTCAGGCCAAGTGTGACGTCACATTTTTATGTATTGTAAATGTTATTTCTAATTTATTATATTATTTTTTGTTTTAGTAAAACACTTGAATTATTTTTATGTCAAAATAGCATGTGATGCATATATTTTTAATGTGTTGTTCACAATTCCTCATGCTAGTTATGAGCGCTAGTATACTGTTGCGAAGCCTTGTTTTATGTGTAGCCTTACCGAAAGTGTTATTCTTTCTTTGTTGTCTGCTGCATAATTAAATCACTGATCAAGAAAATGGGAATTTGTATTATAATACAAAATATTTAATTTTCAGCGGTTAATATTTGTATAATATAATAATTATTAGCATAAACTTAAAAACGATTACATTAAGTTTCTTTAAAATATATGATAAATGCCAGTTAATGACATGCTCCCCTATTGGATCGTTCCAGTTTTAGTTAGTAAAAGGCTAAAAGAAAATCTAAATTATAATTTCGTTTTTAATGCAGGTTAACGCATGGATTAATATTCCTACTGCCCGCTATAACAACCCTACAGTCATAAAAGCCTCAGGCCAAAAGGCTCATTGGTTTTTACGAGAGTGTTATGAAGAAAACAAAGTATTATTATAAAATTAAAAACTGTCGATTAATTATGTGGCAGTGTGCCCGACATATTACTTATATAATGATAGATTGATAATTGCTATTACGTAATCATCAAGTCTAATTTTTGCATTTTGTCTCTCAAATTCAATTGATTGAGTTATTTTTTCAAAGAATAACGGTTACAACTGTTGACAATTAGTCATTCTACTATTAAAGTCATTTAGTAATCTGATAGTTATTTTAATATTTATATTTTAAGGCAGTTTAATAGGGAAGTTTGTTTTAGGTTTTCAACTAGTTGTTAATTAAATTTTTTTCGAAAGTATGACGTACTTGACGGGGAGGGGTCCGAGATAAGTGACACTTTGTGACAGAGGGAAAGAGGGTCAAAAATTGTAAAAAAATAGCGTGACGTACTTTATGGACGGCCAAAAGCTATTAGATTGAAAATATTTCAAATTGTAAAAATTATATTACAAAATTACATTAATATTACTTCCATTTATTTTCTAAACCACAACACTAAAGAGAATTTCCACTAGTAAGATAAAACATTTAAGAACATGAAAATACAAAACTAAAAACAAACAGCTTATTCTAAAAGTAAAACTAAATTTTTCTGAAAATAAATGTTCGTTTATTGCAGATTTGACAAACTGCGAAAGTAGGAAACCTTATCAAGATTATTTTCCTAATCATGAACTGCTACAGCCACTGCTCATCTAACTGTGCATATTTCCTCTTTTGTTTCTCGTTGTCCCAAATGTGCTTTAAATAAAGTAAGCCAATGAAAAGATTTATCCTTTTCAACACTAACAAAAAACTCAAGATGCTAGATAACTGCAATGAAATAGATCATTTAAGCTATTATGAAATCTTTCACAGCGACTAATTGTTTTAGAATAATTTCTTTAGCAGCACCATAATGAATAATGAAGCCAAAGTTTAATTGGCAATAGTTAAAAAGAAATAGGTTAAAACTTCAGTATATCTTTTATCATTTTGGAATCAAGAAGCAAGGTTTTCAAATATTTGTCTCACATTATTTATTTGTACAAAGGCTGTTAAAGATTTCAGCTTCAATTTAGGCTCGATATCAAATTCAGATATAATTTTTATTTAATGCCAGTGATAAATCAATATTTCCAATGTTTTGAAGTCTTCCAGAGTCACAGTGTATTAAATGATTATATTTTTCTGTAATGTCAAAGTTTGTGTTAGCAGTTAAATGAAAATGTGATTCTTCTTTGTGTCGCATTGAGGTCCTTGCTAGGGATTATTGTTTACGAATGTGATGGAGGACATCAGTGCTAACATTTATGAGCACATTTCCAATACAAAATATTGCAGTAGATTTAAGACGCTTAACGTCCGCCATATTTTGGTGTGTAGAAATATTAGCGTTTGCTTTTTGTGGCCAAGAATCATGTGTGTTTAAAGTTGGCTCTACAATAACATCATTTTATTTGTGTTAGTTAAAGCCTTGCAATCACTGGTCCTGGTGTGATCCTGTCTATATCTCCCATCACTGTTTTAATCTCCTCTCAGTTTAATATACTCAAACCCTTTGTAAACCAACGCCAAATTTCCTCGTTGACTCTTTGAAAACTCCAAAGCCATTTAGGAAAGCTAAGAAACATAAAAATATATTTTTTATTTTAAAAATTATTATCTTTTGTTATAACACTGAAATATGTTATATTTGACCACATTTGTTTATTATCTAGAATTTTTAATTGGAACTTAAATTTTAAAAAATATATTGGTTAAAAACTGTAAAAAAAATTGCTAGGTCACAGAATAATTACAGGTAGTTCATCACATTTTACAACGACGATAACACCAAACGATGTGGTGTCTAGTATTAAAGATTGAGTTTAAAGGCAGTAAGCATTATTTGCTTAGAGATGCATTCTAAATTTTATTGTTCAAAATATATTTTAATATAAGTGTAGTAGTAACCTAATATAATGACTATACAGCTATTTTCCGAATCCTGGTTTCAAATTATTTAACACTATAAGAGAAATTACAATACATCAGATTATGGTATTTGATAAAACACAGCACATATTAGAATTGTTTATTAATAATAATTAGTAATAGTGTACTAGCATACTCAGTCAACTCAATCATCAAACTTAACTAATTATACTATACATAATCTAAGTCATAATCGGAAACATGAAAAAACCCGTAAAAACAAGTTTTTCACTATAAATCCTTTTTATACGAGACATAACTATAAGGATGTTCATTATAAAACGCCGGGCTAAACAATCCGAAGATACAAAATTCTAGCCAAGCCTTTTAAGAAATTTTTTAAGATAATGCGCACCGATCGTGAATATATTTTTTTAAAAAGTAATGTCAATGTAAGGCGCACCTTATTGCGCGACATGAAAGGTTGTTGAACATAATACACACCCCAACACTCTATCTAAAAAATTAACATGATACATAGAGATAAATAAAATAATTTTTAGCGCATTTTCGAGAAGTCGAATGCGCTATTGCACCCGTTTTGTCCGTCTGTCATCACCTTTGATCACAGCATCCATAAGTCCTAGACCCATGATGTATACATGTTTTTAGCGCATTTTCGAGATGTCGAAATCGCTATTGCACCCGTTTTGTCCGTCCGTCCGTCATCACCCTTGATCACAGCATCCATAAGTCCTAGACCCATGATGTATATATGTTTTTTGTATGCCCTGACCTGCCATTTGTGCATCAACACTCAGTTACTCGATCCGTTTAAAAACCCCGTTAAAACTACCAAAAAATATTTCGAATCGAGAGGTAACACTAGCGCAGGGAACGGCCGCCATTGCCGGAAGTCGAATGCATAATTCTTCAAGCATTGAAGAGTGGTGCGAAAGGGTGCAAAAGAATTAGTTGTTTTTTTTAGTTGACGTCATTAGAATATGTGTAAAAGTTTAGAGAGTTTTACGTCATCATTTGTGGTGACTTGTAGTTGGATTAAAGAGAAAATAATTTTTTTTTTAATGTAAAGAAATGACTTTTAAATAAAAAAATGTCAGGTATATTCATTACACAAGAAAATTCATAAAAATATGTCTAAAATCTAAACACAATTACTGATAACTACATAATTCTGATATCTAACATAAGTACTGATACATAATACGAAAATGCGCTAACACGTCCTGAATTCCAATAGGTACCAGGCTTAACATGATTTTTTTTTTNAAATGTAAAGAAATGACTTTTAAATAAAAAAATGTCAGGTATATTCATTACACAAGAAAATTCATAAAAATATGTCTAAAATCTAAACACAATTACTGATAACTACATAATTCTGATATCTAACATAAGTACTGATACATAATACGAAAATGCGCTAACACGTCCTGAGTTCCAAAAGGGACCAGGCTTAACATGATATTTTTTTATTATTTGCAACTAAATTTTTTTTATTAATTTTGTTTTAACTTCAGTTTTAGCAATATTAAATCTTTAAATATCTTCACTTTCAACGTTTTAATTTTATAATTTAAATATTATCTTTCAATTTATATTATATATATGTTAATATTCACTTGTCGTAAGTTCGTTGTCTGTAGGTTTGGTTGTCAATGTCATCACTTGTCTGTGTATTCCCTTGTCTGTGTTTTCACTTGTCTGCATGTTCACATGGCATGTGTTCGGTTGTCTTGTGTTCAGTTGTCTAGTGTTCACTTGTCCGGTCACGCTATTAAATCTATTAATTATGTTTCACATTAACTTTTTTTTCTTTAAAGCTGTGTTGATGTGGGTATAAGGCATTATATTTGTCTAAGTGGTTAATTATAATATACTATATTAAGTGTTCCAGTACAGGTGATAATAGTAAATGAAACAGGTCTGTAAATACCAGTATCTGATTTATCACCTTGCTTAAAGAGTGGAGGTACGTTGGCAAATTTACAACTCTTGGGGCACTTTACCCTCGTTTAGAGAGATTTGAAAAAGAACAGAATTGGGACAGTTCATTGCTTAGTTCTTTTAAAAATCTTGCAGGCAATTCATCTGTGACACTAGTTGTTTTTTTTAAAACTCTTAGTAGTGAATGCATACTTATCTCGTCTACAATTATATTACCTATTTCTTCAATTTTATTTAAATGTTTAAAAATGTCCTTATAATTATAGGTTTATAATTGGAGGCTGTTTTGGCAATTTGTTCTAGGTTTATCGTGTTAATAGTGTCTAAATGATGTTATTTAATTTCTTCAGTTGTTTGATGGTGTTCTTTGCCAAAGTTAATCCAATTGATGTCCGGAAGATTAAAGTCCGTGTGACCCAAAGTACAGAGATCTTATGATATTTTTATGAATGTAAGTTGGCTGCAAAAATCTTTCCTATACTCTAGGTTTGTATTGGGTGCTCTATATATGCTGCCTAAAATAAGGGGTTTACAATAAATGAGTTTGGTTTAACTATTTTACTCCCCCCCCTCAAAAAACAAACAAAAAACAAACAATCAAACAAACAATCAAACAAACAATAAACAGAAACAAAAAAAAACACATAAAAAACAAAATAAAAAAATAAAAAAAACAACAACAACAACAAACAAATTAAATTTAGATTTGGTTGTGGAATAATTTCTTCCGCTATGTTAATTGATTTTATTGCAAGTAGCACATCTCCATTATTGTCTGATTGTCTGACCTATATTTTTCTAAAAATATTATAGTTGATGTTAAAATTTACGAGTTATAAATAGTGGGTTATAACCAGGTTTCAGAACCAGCAGTTATGTCTGATTCTTCTTCTTTTTTTTTTTTTTTTAATCAGTCCTTTTTTCATAAGTCTGTAATTTTATTTTTTTAAACTTTGAAAATTAGTTATTTGCTTTTTGAGTATTACGTTGATTATTATTGTTATTATATGTTTTATGGTTATTTTTATTTTCCTGGGTTTGTGTGGCAGGTCTCATTCTAACTATTGGGTTATTTATGTTATGATTTGCAAAGACACTGTAAATGTTTGTGGTTCTCAGGCCCTTAGAGTTAAACAAGTCTGAACTGATTGAAACAAGCTGATACTTAAATAATAATGAAAAGACAATGACAGTAGTAGGGGATGCAGGAAACGGTTAGTAAATCGGTGGGGCAG
>MUZC01001187.1:786352-824174 GCA_002072015.1 Radix auricularia | reverse complement strand
ACACACACACACACAGACATATTTTCATTTTTATATATATAGATGTGTAATGTAGGCCCCGTTTTATGGCAATCTTTAAAGCGTCATACTTTTCATGCTGATCCTTTCCTCGTTTAACTCTGTTAGGCTGCCCCTTTTTTAATCAAGGGAGTCAGCGGTTACGCAAGAAATACATGATTTGGTACAAACTCTCTATAACATCCAGTGAATCCCAGGAATTATCGCACTTGCTTCTTTGTTGTAGATCGAAAAGCATTTCGGGACTTATCCACATTGTCTTTTGAAGCCCGATTGTTCCCAATGACAATGTCCAACAAAAATCCACCTCGACTAACCCAAACGCGCATGTCGTGGGACTTACTGTCTGGTTAGAAGTTTCCAGCTCGTCAAGCGTCTCTAAATATTATTAGAAAGTGTAGATGTACACTAGTAAGTCATGCACATAACTTATAACATTATTAATCCCTTCCAGAAGTTTTTAGGTCTTCTGGACCAGAGTTGCTTCCGAATTCATCATCCCAAACGGCTTTCTAACAGTTGTCGTCTTTAATAACGAATGCCGTTGCTTGGAATGTTCATGTATTCAACAGGGATTTGCTTGTATCTCTTACTCAAGTCAAGCTGGCTAAAATATTTAACTTCTGATGTCTTATAGAATATGTCGATAAGAAGAAGCCCCGACACTGGATACAACATTTTGATTTTTTTTAAACCTCTATAATACATTTAGATACATCTTTTATTCACAACAACTGGTGATGCATAAGGAGAGTTGTGTGTATGATTCCTAACTGTTCTATTTCGAGTAACTTATCATGTAGTGCCTACAGTATAGCATAAGGAATTGAAATAGGATTTGATTTTACTTGAAATTCGGTTGTGATTTTAATGTGATGCATGTTCAAAGTCTTCCTCACGGGCTTGCGGGGAAAATCATTTTATGTTTTGTTACTAATGCCACGATCTGCTGACAGATGTTCACCATAAACCACATCCTGATGGGATTCCTCAGTAACCGGTTCCCAATTCCTGACAACAACTCAGCACTTTCGTTTTCTCTTTCACATTCATAATCCTCCACACTCTCATTGGAAAATGAGATAAGCGGTAGAATAGGGAAGGCAGGAAATGTTATTGCTAGACTGTACTAAAGAGTCTAGTCCAAAACAAAACTCACAGCAAGGACTAGGCTGCAGTTATACCAGGCCTGCGTACTGGTCACGCTCCTCTATGTATCACTTTTTTGGATACTTTTGGATTTCACCGCAGCTAAGTTCCTTCATTTTTTATTTTTATTTTCGTTTTGTTTGTGTCTTGTATGTTCTTTGATAAAGGCTCTTTGCCGAAACGCCCGCTGTTTTGTTACGTCCGGTCAGGCTAACCCTTACCTTGTTTACGTCTTTTCCTTTGAATTTTGTATAATCCTGATTGCAGTCCTACCCCTCTTTTTGTCCTCTATGAATGTGAGTCTTAGACCACTTATAACAGGCATGAAAGAATGCTCAATAGCTTCAACTGCAGATGCTTGCGCCGCATCCTTGACATTAAATTTCATCCACAGTTGTCATGGCTCAAGCAAGCATAAGCAGCATTCCAGCCATACTAAGCCAGAGACTTACCCGTTGGCTTAAACACGTCAAGAGAATGCAAACTGGTCGCATCACAAAATATGTGTTATACAGCAAGCTGGTGACAGCGAAAAGGCTGGTTGTTTAGCGATGTCTTAGATAAACGGACATATAAAGGAGATACGAAAGTAGCCAACATGACCATAACAAACTTGGAAAACTTGGCTGAGAATAGTACAAGGTAATGGGCTATAGTGAAAGAAGGATCACTAAGGGCAGAGGAGTAAACTGGGGAAGAAGCAGATGGAAAAACAGCGAGGAGAAAGGCCAGGCAACACTGCCAATTGCATTCGTGTGTGACATGCAGAAGAGAAGAGACTGCCACCCAAAGATTGTCTTCATCAGCATCACTAACAGCTGCAAATCTATATAAACATTATCCTTATGATCTAACCCTGCCGGACACCAAGCAAGCTCTCTGATCCCACTGACCAATCAGATGTCAAGAAAAGATAGTGCACAGGGTGGGGGTCTTTGAGCTATTATTGATTACTTAGTTCTATCAAACAATAGAATAGCATGTATTTCGTAGTGTGATGTTTATAATATTCGTCCAACACTCGGAAGGTCGTAGGTTAAAGCACCAGCTATGTTATACACTTATTAATTTTTAAAAATAATTATCTGCTGGTTTCCATTGATCCGTGTCGGGAGAAACATATTGTTTAAGAAGATTTGCATAAAGAGTTTTCTTCTTTCTCTTCATATTCACATGGTTCCATGATATATGTGACCTTATAAGGTGACTTCCACTGCATTAGTAGTTTGTTTTCCCTGTTTGGCAGTAATACAAGAACACAATCACCAATCCGGAACTTCCAATCTCCCAATCCTCAATCGTAGTAATATTTGTACCTCTCTTGCAGTTTGCTCAGCTCCTCCTGAGCTAGTTTAAGTTGTCATTGACCTTTGTTGTAACTCTAATACATATTAGAAGCTATTTTTCACCTCATTTCGCTTACCTTGTGTGTATCACTGAAGTAAAACAAGCATACGTTCTTTTATATTACGCCAGTTCAATAACTGAAATGGGGAGGGTCCAGTCGTTTCCCGAGGCACATCCCTATATTAAAAAAGGATGCATTCATGAATCAATGGCACAATCTTGGTTGCTTATTGCTTAGCCCTTTACTAATTGTTTTCAAATATTTTTTTTCCATTAATCTAGTGCACATTGCTTGATGCCAAATAGCCAGCTCATCTATTTCATGCATTTATAGGTAAACTGCAAGCCTTCATCACTTAGAACTTCTTCGGGGATCCCAACCGACTGTCTAGATTGACAAATGTCTCTGCTACTGTATATGTATCTATTCCTTTTCTAGTGGCATAGTCAACCAAAGTCAAAATGTATCGGTGACCTGAATAACTCGCTGGCACAATATGTCCTATAATATCAATCACAACCTTCTTGAAATGGCAATGGCACTTTTATAACGGATCATTTGCAATATTGAAAGAAAATGACTCCTAAACCTGTAGGTATTATGACTTGTCTGGCATTGCTTTGTCGTTTTCATTATAAACAAAGTCCAAAAATGATACCTTCTTTTTGATGAAACTTTGATTTCCCAACGCTCCTTGAATTATCAGCCTGAGGGTAATGAGCGAATGTCTTTATCGTCTTGTTGCATTCTATTAATTGCATCACGCTATCCCACCGGTAGCTTTTTCGCCGATGTGACTTTAAATGGCATACTATCTCCTTCTTTTTTTACTTTGAGCTCACGTTGTCACCATTGCCACCTTGACCACCTTGTCTATGTTTTCATCGGTTCTTGCTCTATACAAATTGACCCCAATCAGGTCCACTATTGATGTCTCTACTCACTCTGCATCCTCTCGTCTACTCAAGTATTTTGTCGTTTTGTCTATCATCGCTTTTTTGCTTCTTAGAATCCTGGTAATTAAAATTCTGATCAGACGTACTTCACCAGTTAATTTGTCATCTCTCACATACTTTCTTTTGACCCCACCAACTTCACTTTCTGTATCTCTTAAAACTTCAATTTTATTTGATCCAAAAAACCCTTCCACACTCCCCAACTTTCCTTCTCCAGTTTATTTGCAATCAGCACCCCTTACTAATTCTTCACCTCTGGCATCCACGGGTTGGCTAATATTTTCTCCTTCAACAGATGATTTTTTTTCTTATTCCACAGGCGCTTGCTTTTTGACCATTTACACACTGGAACATTCGTCGCCGCAACTCCCTTCACACTCGTAAACTTTTATCCCATTTAGGTCATTCCATTACCATAGTCATTTTGTGTCGCACAAGAGCCGTAGTTAAAGCTTCTCTTCCTTGCCTCCGGGAATAGTCACGTTACTCTGTCAACTTCCTCCAGGCTGTCAATAATTTGCTCCCTTAAATGAATCGCAAGATGCCTCAGATACAAATTCATTAGTTATTTTTTCACTATTAGTTCTCTAAAACCGCCCAATATTTTGTCGATTTTCGAAAAGCTAATCCATTGCTACAAAGAACCCTTGAATGTTTCTATTAAAACAGATGGCAACTCATCTTCTTGATGCCTGCTGTTTCAAAATAGGTCCCTGTACCCCTCGTCTGTGAGATGTTATCTATTTAGGAGCACTTATTTCACCTTTTCATGTACCAACTCATCTTCGTGAGACATTATAGAGTACACCTCCAAGACTCGACCAGACAAAAGCGAACTTATTGACAGCACCCTGTAACTTTTTGGCAACTTGCTGGTCCCAGCAAAAGTTTAAAACCGTGTTAATTATCCATCACGATGGTCAAAGCGATCTATAAATGGTTGAGGCTTGGGCTGCGTGGGCCTGTTATCGATTCCATTTGTATTTTCTCCATTGGCAGCATCTATTCGCTTGGCCTCTAACCGTGCTTCTCCCTCTGCTGCTCTACACGCAATTTCTCTACCGGCCGCCTATTTCTCAGCATCTCTCGCTCGTTGTGCCTCTCTCTATATTCACTCTCTCTTTTTTCAATTCTGTGTTGAAGAGCATCCACCAGTGATATTACCTCCTCCAGAATTGTGACTGGTATTCTCGTTAGTATACACAGACACAGCGGAAACGCGCAATCCCGGACTGAGTTCCCAGAAATGTCTCAAGCGTCCAAATAATTGTTTCTGGACTTCTTACTTTAAGATTAATAACATTCCCATTACACAAGAAATAACAACACTACTAACAGAAAGAAACTTTAATGGCTACGTCCTTGATACAAGCACCGTCTACACAAAGAACTCTCTAAACTTTTACACCCAGTCAAATGACGTCAACAAAAAAAAAAAAAAAACTTTCCCACGCTTTCACACTGACTAACTAGTAACTTCAATAAAAGGAACCCGAACACAACAAAGGGAGCAATGGTAATCCCAGACACACATATCCGAGGTTAGTAAAGGGTGGTCCGTAAGTTCTTTCAATAAATTGTGCAAAATTTGCTTTAAATATTTTACAAATAACATACTCTAAATATGTATATATTCATATGTTCTGTACTATCACACGTTATCATGTATTAATATGTTTAGAGTTTAACACAAACATAAAATACAATGAAAAACATATTCAAGTACTATAGAGGTTTAATTTATTTAACTTTAGTTTTAAAATTAACATTGTCTGTGGACTATTGAGATAAATATTTTTTAATGTTTTATCTAACTTACCTTTAAAAAAAGTGACATTGGCTTAAATAATCTATACAAAATTTTTATACGCTGTAGTTTGACCAAAAGTCTAGTGAAAATAAAATTTTGTCAAACATAACTTTAATTGTATAATTTTGTTAGCAACCAAAATGTCGAGTTATCGACAATATTAGCGCCTTATATTTTCTATTCATTTGAATGTTTTTCTTAAGACAAAACGCATGAATTAACAAAACTAATCTTCTATCATGAAATTAACCGAACTCTATTCCAGGAGACGCTTTTATAAAGAAATCCGATCACATTTAGTTGATTTTCTACTCTACCATTTTAAGAGAACCGGAGCTGCCGAGTTGGTCCAAATCGATTTGACGATGAAGTTATTCGAGTTTGAGTGCCATACAAAACTGTTACTCTGAACGTGAGAGTATTTAAAGCCGACGTAGGCAGGATTATAACAATCGTCCTTAACATAACTAGGAAAGCTATCACTTTGTGAATCTGACGTTATTTTTGGAAGAAAATTTATAACTGCTGATTTTAATTCATCAATAAATCATGTTACAGAACCGTGAATTTGAATCGGCGTTTCTGCACAAAAACATGATACTTTAACTCCATGAATGACTTTCCACTGATATCAAGCGCAATTAAATGTTTTGAAGGAATTTGGTAACTGAATATCTTGATAGACTATGTGGTGGATACGGAGAAGGAAATATTTTAAAAATAGTATTGACTGTTCCGATATAGCAATGACGTAAGCACCAGGCCATATGCGAAACGAAGTTTGCTCCGCAGAAGGACAAAGAAATAACATGCATCTGACCTACGGTTGGATTAATGAAACAATACTTGGCACAGCGTCTCGATTGATTTCAAAGAAGTATGGGAAGCATCAATTTAGACATTTCTTTTATAAAGAACTGAAAGAGGTGGCCCTAAAGCTAGGGAAAACATCCCAGAAATCGAAGTCGCCACAAATTACAAGAACATACATTAACATAATCACCAAGTCCAAGTTGAATTAGAAAGCATAAATAATCACAGTGGGTAGATGCAAATGAAAACCTTCCCGTAGATAATACAATTTTGTGGCCGCTAATTGAAAGATTAATGTCAAGGGCAAGGTTAATAATTCAAACACTTTTACATCAAAGAGCCTATGATGTAAGTGTGGTGAAAAGTGGACGATCAATCAAAAACACAATTCGTCTAAGTTAACAAGAACACCACGCCAAAGAGTATAAGAGAGTTTTTGTATACGCTAAAAAGGGAATGAGGGGCAATGGAGACAGCATGTTCATATCCAGAGAAGTTTGCAACTCCTTTCACTCGACTAGCCTCTGCGATCTGATGGCTTGAAATAATAAAAAGCAAATTCTTCCTTTCGTATACGGGGCGTTAAGTATAGCATCAACCACCGTTATATATTTATGACATACTTTGAACCCTGAAACTAAAACGCGTATGGAAACATCAACAGATATCGATCTCCACAGTTTTCTATCTTGAGCAATGACTAGTAGTTTACTCGATCCCATCCCTGTCAATTGCTTCATGTTGTCAAGCCTTTGATTGCCCGCTTCTCTGGCCCCCTTCCATGTTGCCTTGTAGAAAAAATTTTATAAAGGAATCAAGTCACAGTACATAACCGAACGATGCCATCTAACGTCTCTTAAGTTTTGTTATAGTTATTTCTTGGTGACCGGCTATTGAGTTTATTTTGTCCCAGACGTAATAATTTGTCTTATGTTCAAAATAGGTGATCTTGATAATTTTTCTTAAACACTTTTTTTTAAAAAATGCCTGCTGCTTGCTTGCCGAAATTGTCATTAGTGTTCAGGTCTTACATCCAAAAAGGGAAAGGGTTTTGATGAGTTCTGTAAAGCCTGAGCTTTGATGAAAGGCTGATGTTTTTGTTCTTCCCTAATTTGGTTAATTTTGTAATTGCTACCATTACGGACACAATTCTGGCTCAACTTTCAGCTTTGCAGGTACCATCACTAGATATAATGGCTTCTAGAAGTTTAAAGTTATTTACCTTCTCTAGTTTGTGTTGGTTTATTACAGTGTTTGGCGTACTGTCATCTGAGGTATTAACCAACATCTTCCTTTTTGAGCTGATTACATCCCATATGCACCTGCTCTGTCTGCAAGTTTGGTAGTAAGCAAAAGCAGTACCTCAATGCTCCTAGGCAGAAGTTCTATTTTATCAGCAAATGTTAGGTTTTATAGTGGTATTTTGTCTATAGGGATGGACGTGTGGTGATCACTAATTGTTTCTTGTGTAATTTTTCAAGGAAAATATTGAACAGGAAATTGTGTGGGCGTGGTGGTCTAGCTGTAGCGTGACGGACTGTCGAGCCGAGGCAGAAGAGAGGCATGCGATCTCTCATCGATCCTGCCAAAGCTCCCTGGCGATTGTGCTAGCCACACAGTGCTCGTTAGTGGTTGCTAAATAAAACTTGTCAACGCTAATTCAATTGCCCCGTAGGCCGCCGTGGTCTGAAAATATTTATTATTATAATTATTATTGAAACATTAACGATTGCTGACGATCTTTTAGGAAAATGAGATGGTTTTTCAGAGTTGTTTAAAAAAAAAACATTAACAAGGCCATTTAAAAAACAAAAAACAAAATAAATATATTTTTAAAAAAACAGTGCAGTGAAAAGAACTGAAGAAATATGTTTGTGTTAAAGTGGCATTAGTTAAACATTACTATTATGTGTCTGTGTAAAGCAATTTTCCCCCTCCTATACCGCATACTTGATCCAAACGTATTTATTCATGAACATCATTAAAGTAAATAATATTTTTATGATAGTTTTGATCATTTGTATACAATTAAGTTATATTTGTTTAATTTATTTGAAGTGCATAAATTGTTTTAAAATTTAGATTGCTGTAAAGAACGACTGCAAGATTTTACGTTACAAACGTTTGATGCTAGTGACAAACAAGTGTATACGTTTACCCACTATAAGACAGTCAAGCAAGTAAACGATGTCTCGGTTCCTAGAGATAACAATAAGATAGCGGTAAAGAAGGTGACAATAAGCTCTACAACTTCTGAAATACTAACTCTCTGCGAGATTGAAGCTTATGGAGGTAAGTTAGAGTACCTGAAAAATAGATAGTTTCATTGCATTTAGTAAGTTAATTAAATTAAATATATGTTTACATATTTTTCATTGATTTAAATTTTTGACGTCTGTTTCTTTCAATTTTATTGACTAGATTATTAACCAACATCTTCTTATCCTATGTATCTTTCATTCGGTATCTGGCTTTGTATTATTGAATAGTTCATTATATTAAAATTAATTGATTATCGAACAAGTCATCCGAATTTAAAGGAATGCAATTTGTTCTCACTTTAATATAACAAATATTTTTGAATTAAGTGTTGTAATTTTCGAAATATAAAACATTTTAAGTAGCAGAAGAATTAATAGATAAAGCTCAATACGTACTAGGTCATGTCACTGAGTATAATGCTAATTGAAGAGTACACCAGTCGCTTTGTTTTATAAATTAAAAATAAATGAAACTTCGCTGAAAATATAATTATTTCTTTTAAACACGTTAAAAAATTATTTTACCCAATTGTGTTATAACATTTTTTTTCATAAAAGCCTTGGCTAAAGGATTTTATAATTTCATGAATGAACTAAATAACCATATTTTACAGTCAATGTTTATTTTTAAAAAAATAATCTATAGTTCTACATCAAATATTAACTTGCAATAAAATACGTTCAGTAATTGGATTTTTTAATGTTGAAATAGTTGGTACAAACTATTTTCTTATTCTTTTATTAAATGTATTTCGGGGAATAAAGTTTTCACGGGTAATAATACTTTTTTTTAAAATTTATAGTTTTTAATTTTTTAAAATACTTTTTTCAAAAGATAACAAATTAATAGAAATTTAAATTTTGGTCTGGAAAAACACCAAACTAACGGAGTAAACCAAACTGTGCGTCTATCGAGCCTGTGTCATTAGTACACAATTATATGGGAGCGAGACACGGGCCACTTATACATCCCAATAGCACAAGCTCAATAGCTTCCATTTGAGATGCCTGCGTCGCATCCTTGGTATTAAATCGCAAGACAAAGTGCCTAATAATGAGGCCCTAACGCGTGACTATACCCAAAGCTTGTTCTCAATTCTTAGTGAATGACGCCTGAGGTGGCTAGGACATGTTAAAAGAATGAGCCCCGGCCGCATCCCGAAGGACCTCCAATATGGTGAACTTGCTCCAGGAAAATGGAAAACAGGTCGCCAATGCTTGCGATTTAAAGATGTCTATCAAAGGGACATGAAAGCAGCCAAAATACATATAAGTGACTGGGGGTGTAAGGCAGAAGACCGATCTACGTGGCGCACAGTTGTCAAAGAGGGCGTCTTTGTGGCCGAAGAGCGAAGAATGGAGGAGGCTGCAGACAGAAGAGCTAGGAGAAAAGCCAAAACATTTGGAAGCACAGAACTCGTGTGAACATTACAAATATTTCTATTTTTAAATAAATACCAACAAACAAAAACAAAAATATGCTAAAAATGCAAAGTGGGTAATTAAATAAGAATTTCCATATTAATTTTTGTAAATATCTTATTCGACTTACAAAAGTTTTCCATTTACTTTGAAGGCAAACAAAAGCAGGGTTAAACAAAAATAATTACAAAAATACCATTTTGTTTCAACTAGAAGTGGGGTTTTAAAATGATCTATGATTTAGAACATAAAAGTGGGTTTTGGCATAACTGAGATACATTTTGACATGTTGGTTGCGAAAATAAAATATTAAATTTTTTAAGACTTTTAAAAAAATATGTATAAAAATAATTAATAACTAACTTCTTTTTAAAATTTAAATTCAAAGGCATCAAATTCACAAACATTCTAAAATAAAGGCATAAAAATATATTTCTCGAAAATAAAGGCATAAAAATATATTTCTCTTTTCACTGCAAATTGCTGTGTTTTTACTCTTGAACGTTTTAATACATTAGGGACTTTGTGCTAATAGCAGATTGGTTATTTTTTCCATTTCTATAATTTATTGCTAGAATTTCAATATATGACTTCTGTCTGTTTATTAAATGAAATAAGGGCCATTTTTTATATGCTAAACAGTGCGTTCTTCCGTCGTTATGATATTTACATAATGAAAGTAGGACTTTCAACGATTAATTTAAATTTAGTGGTTTATTTTGAAAAATTAACGATTAAGGAATCGTTATTTTCAATTAAAGCTACATTTTAAATGTATAGTGTCATATATAAGTAACATTTAGTAAACGTACTGGTTAAAAATTGAATTAACACTGGAATATCATTTTTATATGAAATCTTATAACAAACAATGCAAACAGTGTTTTGACATAATTTGGTTCAATTGATGAGCGGGTCTAATTAACAAAATAACCAGCCAGGTTTGATAATCGTTCACAGAGCCTTATATTGTCTTAGTTGAAATACTGTAGTGGATGTTTGGTTTGCAGGTGTTATGCAAGCGAAGTCTTAGAAACTTAGTAGCAATGTTTCCGATAAGCTGTCCGGCTTCACATATTGTACAAAAAAAATTAAGTTGTGCATTTTTGCACTTCTATTTGTTTTTTAAACTTTGCATACTGACCAATAAAGCTTAGACTTAGAGGGAACATTGCATTGTAGGCAAACAATTTATTTCAATAACTTTTATCTATATTTTGAACAGTCACGTCAGTCAATAGTTTAAAAGCTTAATGGTCGTGTATTCATCTGGAAATTATTTTATATTTTACGTTTTGACTTCTAGTAAATTTGTAAGTTGCTGATAAAATAGTCGTTTAAAAAAAGTTATAGTTAAAACACTTTGACGATAAATCGAAAAAAGAATTGTTAATTTCCACAATCCTAAATGAAACTATAATTGAGTAATTCGTGATGTCTGTTTACATTTATCATATCACGTATGTGCCTCTTTGCACTCATTACTGGCTTATGGAGTATGACGGAAATTTTAACCAAAAAATGTTTCGTAGTTACCATCACTTGCATCTAAACTGTGATTCGTGTTAAAATACTTGTGAACCTATCTATGTAAAAATTGTGTGCCCCTTTTTTTTATTCCATAAGCTTCCAGTATAATCAAAGTTCAATGACATAGAATAGAGTGTCGCCAAATAAATTTACTTATTAAATTTAAAAGAGACTATTGTTACAAAAGAGTAAATGAAAACTCCTAAAACAAAGATCATTACTAAAATTATTTATAGTTACTATGGACACTCACTACTGTGTATGGCGTATTATTAGAAGTGGAGAGCTTTAGCTAGGAACTATTTTTATGTGTATCAGTTTTCTAATGATTACCACTTTAAAAAAATAAAATAAAATTAGACAAACTAGAGGTTTTAGTTCAATTTTCAATGCTTTATACTATCTTTATACATTATGATAAAAATGCGTCTTATACTTAAAAAAATAATGGAACATGTAATACATATTAATAATTATTTATAATTTGTATGACATTTTTAAATCACATTTTGCTGTTAAAAAAAGATTGTCCAGACGGTTTGTGGGGACTTGACTGCAATCGAACATGTCCTGCTCCATGCTTAAGTGCTTGTCACCAAGATACAGGGTCTTGTGGATTTTGTAATGGCTACGTTGATCCACCTTTGTGTTCAACAGGTGCTTTTTAATAATGTATTTTTAACCCTCTTAAATTAATATATATGAAACTACTATAGGGCTATATATTATATTTGTAACATTGCTGCTAAAAAGGTCATGCACATTTCTTTATTTAGTTGTTTGTTACTTTGTTAGTTATCTGCCTCTAGGAAATAACATCGGAATCAAAAGTTAAGTATCCTTAGAAGGGCCTAACTATAACAAATTATAACAATATTATGCCGTTATTAAAACTTAATTTTGCTTTTTATCGTTTATATATAACTAGCCGGCCTGTCGATTGCTGTTGCATTGTCCGTAAAAAGGGATTATTAAAAACAATTATGCCAGAAAACAATAAAGAACGTTATTAATGGGGAATAAACTTAAAAGTTTACGAAATATGACAATTTTTCCGCCCGTCTACGAAACAATGGACATAAAGAGTTCAGTGTCCTACCTTATTTTTATATAGACTCTCAAGTTTTTATATACAAAGTTTAGTCGTGATCCATTCATGTTCCCTGCAGCTAATTCTTAGAATGATTTTTATAATGCTAATATAAGAAAATACCAGCTTTCGGGGCCCCCAGGCTATTTCGGTGCAAGGTTTAAAGTTCTAAGCACTTGTTTATTACAGTCAATTTCCTTAATGAATATCTGTAACTATATTTCTGAAGATCAACTTAAATTGAATGGGAAATATAATATTTGAACTTAAGACAAAATACATTTAGGTCCTTAGACCTGATGGGATGGCATTAGTATTTCATTGCCTTATAGTATTTTAATAAAGGTTATTAAAGTTTTATTTACAAAGTTTTTCTAAATCCATTCATTTACACCAGTGGTTTCCAAAGTGGTCCGTTCTGACACCAAGGGATCCGTAGAACGATTCAGGGGTTCCGTGGAATATTTCATTATATTTGTGGGTTCCTAAATAACATCAGGTGGTCCGCACAAGGTTATTTAAAAAATAAAACTCATCCAATTTTTATTATTGTGGGCATTAAAATAAATAATTATAAATTATTGGCAACAGATAAAAAAGATGAAATGCTATTTGCTATTTTTTAAATATATTTTTAAAATGAGGTAAACTTATAACAAGCTGTACCAAATGTACTTTGTGTACATAAAGTACATTATGTCCTTCATCGATTTCCTTTATTCGCAAAAAATCGTAGGGAAAGTTTGCATGGATCACTAGATTATGTAATTAGAGCAGTTAATAAAAGCAAAAGGAATTGCTACAATGAGAGGTTATTCGCTCAAAATTGTTTGGAAAATGAAGAAGTCTAAACTTTTAAATCACCTGTTATAAGGACAATGTTTTAAAAAAAGCAACATTGTTTTTAATTAATTAACAATAACTAATATAATGTCAATAAATTACAATTTTTAAAAATTAATATTTTAGGACATATATTTAAATATAAGCAGTTTAATATAATGTCAATAAATTTACATTTTAACTGCTTATATTTAAATATATCTCCTAAAATATTAATTTTTAAAAATTAAATTAAATTAAATTAAATGCTTCTAGTTATGAGCATTTTAAAAAATGCCATAAAGGGGACTAAAAAGTCAAGGAAAACATCATAGTTAAAACGTGATTTTGAGATGTTCCAAAACAATCATAGCTTTTGAACCCTTGGGATAAAAAGATGATCTTTATGTTTTTGTTCATCATCAAACAATTTCTTTATAGATGTATTTCTTTTATATTTTAAAATGAATTTCAAATTTTCATTCAAGTACCTAAGCATAAATACGTTATTTAACTAATTTTTCTTGCTAGCTACTTTTAAAAATAACTCTATATTTAAAAAGATAATCCAATGGCCTGTTTTTATTACTTTTCTTACAATTTTCATTTTAATAATGTAAAACATCTTTATTTTTAGCTTTAACAAAATTATTGATTAATTAATAGGTAATTTTTAAAAAATTAATTATTAAATTTAATTTCATCGATAACAGCCCTAATGTTTATATTTATTAATTTATCCTAGGTGCTACCTAACTTCTATTTATTTGTAATTTTGTTACAGAATGTTTACGTGGAAAGTATGGAACAAAATGTTTACAAAATTGCTCGAAAACTTGTAGACATCTAGATTGCAATCACATTGATGGACATTGTCAGCGTTGTCAGGACGGGTATCGGGGCTTAATGTGTGAAGAAGGTTTGTATAATAATCACTCTCTAATCCGTCCGGTGGTGAGGTTATTTCAACAAACAATAACATGAAGTTTTNTTATTTTCTCTTTAATCTAACTACAAGTCACCACAAATGATGACGTAAAACTCTCTAAACTTTTACACATATTCTAATGACGTCAACTAAAAAAAAACACTAATTCTTTTGCACGCTTTCACACCACTCTTCAATGCTTGAAATACTATGTATTCGACTTCCGGCAATGGCGGCCGTTCCCTGCGCTAGTGTTACTTCTCGATTCGAAATATTTTTTGGTAGTTTTAACGGGTTTTTTTAACGGATCGAGTAACTGAGTTTTGATGCACAAATGGCAGGTCAGGACATACAAAAAACATATATACCTCATGGGTCTAGGACTTATGGATGCTGAGATCAAGGGTGATGACAGACGGACGGACGGACGGACGGACAAAGCGGGTGCAATAGCGCATTCGACTTCTCGAAAATGCGCTAAAAATTCATAACTTTTGAACCCGTGGGATAAAAAGATGACCTCTATGTTTTTGTTCATCATCAAACAATTTCTTTTTAGATGTATTACTTTAATATTTCAAAACTAATTTGAAAATTTCATTCAAGTACCTAAACATAAATACGTTATTTAACTAATTTTTAATGCTAGCTACTTTTAAAAATAGCTCAATTTTAAAAAAAAATTCAATGGCCTGTTTTTATTACTTTTCTTACAATTTTCATTTTAATAATGTAAAACATCTTTATTTTTAGCTTTAACAAAATTATTGATTAATTAATAGGTAATTTTTCAAAAAATTAATTATTAAATTTAATTTAATCGATAACAGCCCTAATGTTTATATATATTAATTTATCCTAGGTGCTACCTAACTTCTATTTATTTGTAATTTTGTTACAGAATGTTTACGTGGAAAGTATGGAATAAAATGTTTACAAAATTGCTCGAAAACTTGTAGACATCTAGATTGCAATCACATTGATGGACATTGTCAGCGTTGTCAGGTCGGGTATCGGGGCTTAATGTGTGAAGAAGGTTTGTATAATAATCACTCTCTAATCCGTCCGGTGGTGAGGTTATTTCAACAAACAATAACATGAAGTTTTAAATAAAAATTAATACAGTATATTAAAACACATTGGTGTGACAAGTAGGTCTATATACCAACAGATAGTAAATACGAAGTCGTACGTTCTTCAAAATCCTTATGAATTTAACAAACATTAGGTAGCTTTAACACTGGTGTTGAACTTATATTTATACTGTACTTTATAGATATAATTTATGAGGTGATTACATTTAAAACTTAAAGCTTATTCTGTTAAGTACCTTTAACTCATAATCTCCAAATCTATACTAAAAAGACCAATATTAAAAATAAGATATCACAATAACAAAGGATATTCTTATTTACGTATAAAATTAATTCCCTTTTTGCGAAGCTGTTTATTATTAAATTTTATTTTCATTTTCATTTTAATTTTTAAAATTATTTTTTGTTGCTGGTTAGGTATCTAAAAAAAAAATAAATGCAGAAATATAAGTTACCATTATTTAAATTTTAGCTACAATAATAATAGGGAATGCCAGTATTTTATCAAAATTGACTTGCGGTGCAAAACCTTCAGTTCCCTTTTTATGAATTGATAAAAAAAACAAAAAAACAAAGATTACTGTAATAATGATTTCTTTTTAGTATGCTTTATAAACTTAAACAATAATCATTTTTAAAAAAATGTAATATCGGTAACAAGAACTTTAAATTCAATTAACTTAAATAACACTGCAATTTTAAATACATTTGTATTATTTGTAATTAAAATATTTTGGCTTTACAGTATGTTCGCATGGAACATACGGGATGAAATTATCAAACAATTACTCAAGAACATCTAGAAATAAATCGTATGCCCATGTCAAAGGTTTTAGACAGGCTATTACGGGGAAATGTGTACATTTCAAAACACTTTTTAAACATCTGACTTAATTATCATAAACATGCTCCATTTTAAGGCTAAAATAGATTTTACTTCCTTTTGAATACCTTTTAAGTATTCAACCATATGAAGGGGAAAATAAAATGTTTTTTTTAATGGAAACACTTTCTCTTTAAAAGAAAAATTGCAAAAGATTTCGCGCCTATTGTGTATGTAATGTAATAAGTTAAATATTTTTATGTAAAATTCTGATTTTTTATGAAATAAAAATATCCTGCAAATGTATTTAATTTACAATTATATACCACAGCATGTGACACCGGTAAATTTGGAGAGGACTGCAAATACACATGTCCAGAAAAATGTAGTGAGATACGGTGCAACCATGTTAATGGAAACTGTGTCAGTTGTAAGCCTGGTTATCAAGGAAATAAGTGTGATCGAGGTTTGTAAAAATGATTAATTTACTAAAATTATTTTCTACTTAGGACTTTTTTATATAAAAATAATTAACTTTTTTCTTTAATCTATTTTTATAAGTCTTTAAAATGTATTTTAAAAAGTACCAGTAAGATATATAATTTTTTTTATTTATGATAATCACCAATGTAAAGAACTATTATCTATCGTTCTCCGACCATTGCAAACTATCATTATTGTGCAAACATATTGTTATATGTTGGTCTATGCATTATGGTCATACTGATAATTCTAATTGTATGATATAATCATATGCACCTAATATATACGAGTCAATACGTTTCTGTTTGACTAGGGAAATGTTGTGATGGCATGAACTGGGTTAGAAAAATGTATATGCTTTATATGCGTGTAGGAAGCAGTCCTTTTCAGATATTTCCTTATCGTTAAATTTGTCCTTGGATATATTTTTCTAAAATAAAAAACAACTCATGTTTACATCTATTCATCTATGTTTCTAAAAACAGTACTTCTGTGTAACTTCCAATAGTTATTTTTTGTAAATAATAATGTTTTATATTTTAATAATGCATGTTGTTTATTTGTCTGAAATAGTTTTATTCAATTAGGAAATGTTAATAACTACTGTTAATATTTTGATCTTGGTGCTTAGATAACTGAATTAATAAAATCAAAAAGGTCGAATAACATTACTAACCAATCTTAGAAAATTGGGACAATTTCAATGAGGAGGTGTAGTGTATCCTTTAAATGAATCGATTCTGAATGATTGTCCTAGATATTTAAAAAAAAGGGTGAATGGTGCATGTTCACCCGATATAGTGTAATAAAACATAATGCATTCATTTTTAGTTATAACATTTTACAATATTAGTAGCATTCATTTGATTTATTATTGAGCTATGTTGTCGTCAAGGTATTATCATCTGAAACATGCTGAATAAAATATCCAAATACTTGTTCAAACACATGAAAATCAATTATGTAATAATGTTGATGAACATTTTCATACATGGGATCACGGTTAGTCAAAAAATTAAAGCCAAGTGTCTTACTGTGAAATGATTTGTTGATACACTCTAAAAGAAATCAAATTAATTAAATTTCATTTAAACTTTATTTATATTTATATGTATCAGTTTCGTCAAAGAAAATAAAAAAGGAATATCCTTATCATGCTGCCGTTTAGGCATAAATGCTTCCTCGTGGAAAAAAAAATTAAATAAATTTATTTATTAAATTAAAAAACGCAAGTTCTGACAGGAGAATAAAATTCGATGCGAAATAATAAACGTGCAACAACTGCAGGATTACCCCAAATGGCAGTGACGTTATTAAAACATTGAACAAAACATTAGGCTTTTTAAAAAATAAACTGTTACAGTTGTAATAAGAAAAAAAAACTAAAATGCTACCTCAAGGTGTGGAGACTTGTACTATAATATAAATCTTCTGTGCAGGACCAATCTATCAAAAACATTAAGAAAATAAAGCAATTTCAAAAAGAGTTGTCAAATTCATTACTGGAGAATATTCAAATCTGAGAAGAATATCACCATTTGTTAAATTATTAAACTTTGAAAAACTATAGGATAGAAGAACAAGGAGCAAAATAGACAGTTCATTAGGTATTTAACTCTAATGGAGAAACAAAAACACAGAAAATTTAGAGGTTTTCATTTTTAAATAAATTGCATCCATTTATTTTTATGCATTATGTTATCTGGAAGAAAATAATCATGTATATAATGCTCATCCAATATTAATTAGTAAGTGAATATAAAATCAGAAAGATAAGATGACCTGTTTATAAAATAAAATTATTTGAAATAAAAAAATAAAAATAAAATTCTAGAGATTTAATTAGTTTTATCATCTGAATTCCTCATTTATTTTGCTATTTTATCAAATTAAATATTCGTCAAATTAATAACCTCTACTTCAAAACTACAACTTTACAACTTTAGAATAAACCCACTTTTTAATATAATTTCTGCCGTATGACTTTCTTAAATTTTAAAAATATTTCTGGTTTAATGTTTGTTAATGACATTTTACTAAATTATATATCTGATATAATGAAAATTGCAGTGATGCAAAATATGCGTATATGCGACTGAAGTTTTAAATTATTATTTGAGCATTAGTAGCATACAGAAATTTCTTTTTAATAAAAAAAAGGGGGTGGGGTGGAGCGAAAACCTCAAACTTCTCTCAGCGAACACCGCTGCAGACCTTTTTTTGACATAGCTTATTCCTATATTTGTTTTAAAATGCACATTTTTATATTTGGCCAAAAGCCTTATACAAAGAAACATTTTTTGGGGTGGGGGTAGGGGGTACTCAAATTTGGATAATGGACAAACATAATTATGATACTATATCCAGACCGGGCCTATTTTAGGCGTGACTCGTAAGAGTCAAACAAAACAACCAGAAATTCTCTAGACCAATACTTACACTGACTATACAGACATATTGGGATGAGTGATATGCCCCATGAAGTGAAATATAAAATGAGGGGAGTCTCGCCCCCAGGTAGTGTGGCATTTTATTACCCATAGGTGTCAGACGCGTCAGTCTGACTGACCCCTATTTGAAGTGTGCTAGTTAATGTTCCTTGTGATCCTTGATTGCCTGTCCTAGGTGTCTGATCCTAATGGCTTTAATTTTTGTTTCTAAATTCTGCAGATTTATTCCTCCATCTAAAGTAGTTTGCATTAAAATTGATTTCTTAATGTTCCATGTGGGGTTCTTAAAAATAAATCGCCTCATGGTTGGGTGAATTTTGGTTAGAGTAGGAAAAGGAATGTCAAAAAGAGTTGTTAGTTTCTTGGAAGAATAACGTGTCGTCAACGTATGCTAGTAATTTACTTTCTCCTCTTTTCGGTAGATTATTTTTTTTATGGGCTATCTAACCTAATCTTTTCTAACACTGGCTCTATCGCCAGAATATACAAGTAGGGCCTAACTGATCTTTTTATCTCTATTCCGTCTGATAGTGTGTTATTTATGAATAGTTTACTAATGAGATTATTATATATTATTTTAACCCCGCCACACACGTAGTTCTTGGGGTTTTTTGTTTTTATATTTTGTGTAGGTATGTGTGAGATACCCTATCAAATGCTCTCTCTTGGTAGAGTAGAGGTCAAGGTACTTATTGCGATGTTTTTGTCTTTGGCAAAGTGTATTATATCTATGATAAAATGGTTACGATTGTTTGTATTCTTATCCTAATACTACAAAAAAACATGTATAATCAATAACATCATTGCTCTTTTTACATTGTTCTTTTATCCCAATAAAATAAAATAAAAGCTTCATGACGTCACATCATATATTACTTTACGGCGCGCAATCAGAAAGGACAGTTTGTGAAGTTGCAGAAGTGATACACACAGTTGCGCATGCCTGGAGAGCGAGGGAGGGCACATAAAGTTTTCATCTTATGACAGTATTTGTTGAGGAGAGTGTGTGACTACATTTCTGTCGCTGAGCGCAACGGAGAGCACGAAGTTATTATGCCAATGTCGAGAAACAAAGATTACTGCTGTGTTACGAATTCATGTTCGAAAAGAAAGTAGGAAATGAATATGGACAAACGCAAACATTTTTTAAAATAAAAAAATAATAATGTCTTAGCTAAGGCTTAAACATACGACTTTCTGCGTGTTAGGCGAATGAAATAACCACTATACTACGAAATACAGTCTATTCTGATGTTCTGAAAGAACAAAATAATTGATTGTCACATGAGATGTGATTGATTGAAAGATATCACGTGATGAGTGGAATATATCAGAAGGCTTAGAGTGTGTGAGGCACTTGAAATGTTCTTTATGTGTGTCACTGATATTAATTTTTTAAAAGTGTACACACGTTCAATTATTTATGTTACCAATGATTTCTTAATTGGTATTGAGTGAAAGAAGTTGCCATTAATTAACGCACCACAATAAAGAAAGCGGCCGTAATCAAACATTGACCTTAATTGAATGCATTGTTGATCTCGATGACCCCCCCCCCACTCTCTGCATACCTTTTTTAGCCAGCTGATTGTTCGGGGGGTTTGACATCTTGCTTGGTGTCCGGCATGTTTGAACCATGGAGAGAATGATCTATAGATATTTTGCAATATAAACTTAAGTAAATATTTACATAGTCTGATATATGTGAGAGAGTCATCCGATGACATGTATGTGACGTATTTGATGACTAAAATGTATTATTTTTAGAATACTGTGACGTAACACGAAATTTGGTGGAACATCTCTAGCAAGCCGTTCATTGTGCAGAAAGTTTTGCGTTAATTTTCGTTGTAAGCTACATTTTCAAACTTTTTTTTTTTTGATTGTCACTTGAATAATTGTCCGAATATATATCTACGCACACAGCATCAGAATTTTAAAAAAAATCAAACGTTGTCCAAGAAAAAAGTTATTTATTCATACCCTGGCACCGGCCCTTCTAGGCTGCAACGTTCTTTTCTTTTTTGAAAAAAACTAGCTACGATCTCAGTAATATATATATATATATATATATATATATATATATATATATCAAAGTATGTCTGTGTGTGCTTGTCCTTAAAAGCTAAATAAACCATTCATCCGATCGTCATGAAAATTTTTGAGACTGTTGAGTACCCTTCCGGAATAATAACTGGATATTTTTTCTCCATTTAACACTAAAGGGGCGCCGTGCGACCATAATGTATTTTTTTTTGCTTATATAAGCAATATAAAAATTAATTTAAGCGCTATCTACTTGCTATATTAATGGATCTTAACCAAATTTTGCAATTATATTCTTCAAAGTCAATACTAAAATACCATATGGCACTTAATTCCTAATGGCAGCTACTTCGGGGCTGTTTTTCTAAACGTTTGAAATTTTATTCCACGATTTAATTATTAAAGGTCTTGACAAATAATGATACATTTATCCCTTATTATCCATATTCAAATGAACTGAAGATTTGAAATTGACATCTTGCCTTGAATGGGCCCAGGGGCCCTTAATAGCGTTTTTTGCTTCTATGAGCAATATAAAAATTAGTTTATCCATTACCTACTGAGTAAATGAGTAGATCTTAACCAAACTTTTTATACAAAAATTGGGTTGCCCATATTAAGTTACTTAAATGCAATGAACTTCTAATGTCAATTTTTTTGGAGCCAGGGGTCCCATATGTCTTTAAAAAAAATAATATATTTTGTAATTTAACTTTATAAAAGATTTTTGGACGTGACAACTTGAAACTAATGTGTCTGAGGGCCCGTAAATGTGCTTTTCCCTTATATCTATATATTTTGATATATGAATGTGTGTGTGTGCATGTCGTTTATAGCTGACTAAACCATGTATTTGATCGTAATAAAACTTTTGGAGACTATTGCTTACACTCGAAGGAAGTTAACAAGTAACCCTCTTCATCAATTAAACACACATGGGGCGCCGGTGGTCCATAATGTCAATTTTTGCTTATATGAGCATATAAAACTAGTTTGAGTGCTAGCTACTCGGTAAATTGGTGGATTTTAATTAAATTGAGTGTTAAAAACACTTGATAGTCAACATTAAAATACTATCGGGTCCTACATTTTTAATGACCATTTCTGCGTGCTGGGGGTGCCCATTGTCTTTTTTTACGTTGGGGACGGTTAATGATTAAGAGATTTTGTTCATTCAATTTTTAATTAATAATCTTGACTAATAATGGCACATATATCCATTATTATGCTTATTGTAATGAACAGGTGTTTTCAACTTTACATCTGGCACTGAATGGGCCCCATCATGACTTTTTTTTTCGTTAATTAAGTTTATGCCTTAGGTTTTGTGTAAAAGAATTGATCTTAACCAAAATGTGTTAACAAAATCTTGGTAGCCCATATTATTTTGCTCTAGGGCACTAAACTTCCAATGTAATTCACTTTTGGGCCGGGGGTCCCCAATGTCTGATTTTGGTATATGATTAAGATATTTTCCCATTCAATTTTTAACAATCTAGAGGAATATATCAATGATGAAATAGAATTAAAACGCAAAGATTATTGAAATTGACATATAGCACAGAATGGGCACAGGGGCCTCTAAATGACGTTTTTTCCTTTATATTACCTTTACAAAAATTAATGTTAGCCTAAGTTACTATGAAAATAATGGATCTTGCCAATCTTATTACATAAAAACTCAAACGAGTCTATAAATAATTTCTATAAGGAACTGAACTCTTAATGTCCATTCCTTCAGGGCAGGCGTACCTAAATGTTTTTGTAATGCGCGTTAATAATTTATTTCCCCTATCAATTTTACACGATATTGAGAAACAAAGCATGAGTACAATGACGATAAAAAAATTATCACTTATTTTAGAGCCCGACCCTTTAATTTCCTTTTTTCCCTTTTTTTCTACATTTCTTAATTATCAATTTATTTATCTATTTGCTAGGAAACTTGGACTTTATTGCACACATCCTTGTAGATTTTTGGCATAGTAGTTTTAAAAAATCATGTTAAGCCTGGTCCCTTTTGGACTCAGGACGTGTTAGCGCATTTTCGTATAATGTATCAGTACTTATGTTAGATATCAGCATTATGTAGTTATCAGTAATTTTGTTTAGATTTTAGACATATTTTTATGAATTTTCTTGTGTAATGAATATACCTGAAATTTTTTAAAATTTAAAAGTCATTTCTTTACATTTTAAATTTTAAAAATTTTCTCTTTAATCTAAAATCTAACTACAAGTGGTTTGTGGTCACTGAAATAGGACTCATAAATGAAACCTTCTAAATTGTAATCAGCTAATCGCCCAAATACTCCGTCAATTGTTGTTTGATAGATCGTGGTTGCCAATCCTGGTGAAAGTAGTTGAATGTTGAAGCTTGTTTCGAAAAAGTTTTCAATTTCTGCCCCTGGGCCGCTTAGATCTTGATTGAAGTCACCACAAATGATGACGTAAAACTCTCTAAACTTTTACACATATTCTAATAACGTCAACAACAAAACCAATACTTTTGATAATACTAAGACTTCCGGCAATGGCGGCCGTTCCCTGAGTTAGTGCTACTTCTCGATTCGAAATATTTTTTGGTAGTTTAAACGGGTTTTTTAAACGGATCGAGTAACTGAGTGTTGATGCACAAATTTCAGGTCAGGACATACAAAAAACATATATACATCATGGGTCTAGGACTTATGGATCCTGTGATCAGGGTGATGACAGACGGACAAAACGGTTGCAATAGCGATTTCGACATCTCGAAAATGCGCTAAAAATGCCATAAAGGGGCCCTTGGGCTAATTCACTGTAATATGTCATTATTCAAGAACATGTACGTTTTATATAGGTTCAACAGGGTAATATACCGCAAAATCTGTAAAAAATTAAATGAGGAAAATTATCTTAAAATTATACAACAATAAAAAAGTTCAGTTCCCCTCTAGCCATTTAATATGGGCTATCAAGTTATGTATACACATTTTGTTCCTTCATATACACAGTAGGTAACACGTGAAATTACGTTTATATAACTCTCATATTAGCAAAAAATATTTTATTATTTGCTCCAGTGCCAATTCAGTAGAAATTGTAAAGTTGAAAACACATTTTTATTTTTTAATGTGCTAAATGTAGGATATATTTGTCTTTATTTTTGTTCGAGATCAATAATAAACAAAAGTGGGGGGGGGGAGGCAGTTAGTGTCCCAAGCCGTGAAAGAATGATAATTCAGTGCCCTATATTACTTTAAATTAAGCTGTAAAATTTTTATGTACTATATTTGATTAAGATCCACCAATTTACACAGTAGCTAACTCTTAAAGTACTTCTTATAGCTCATATAAGCACACATTGACATTATGGGCACGGGGCGCCCCATTAGTGTTAAATATAGAACATAATTTAGCCAGTAATTATCCAGAGACCGTAATACTGTCTCTAAAAGTTTCATGACGATCGCATGCATGGTTTATATAGGACATGCACACACACACACACAGTCACACAGACATATTTTCATTTTAATATACCTAGATAAATAAGCAAATCATGACATCAAAGATTCGCGCTTGCCCAATATGTGCAAGATTTAAATTTTAAAACATTTTTTCATTTAAATTTGGGTCTTATTTATTGTATTATCGATATTTATCGAAACAATGGCACAAAACGGGGAATAAAATCTTAAACGTCTACGAAAAAAAGAAGCAGGGCCCTGGCCTTAGCGGCGTAGCATGGGTATGTGCCACCCGGTGCAGAACCCAAAATTGTTGACCACCCCCCCCTTCTAAAAATGTAAAGAAAATATATTTTGTATAATTACAAGAAACTATATAATAGGTATAAAGAAAATATAGTTTTTATTAGGAAATTATATTTATCTGCCGAATCACCACATTAACTTCTTCATTAATCTCATTTTATGTAGAACATAACTTTATTCTCAACTGTTTATCTATGTAACATAGATACATACTACATATATATTCTCTTCGATAACCAAATATTTGCTATCTAATTCTTGTATAGTATTTTTCTATTAAAAGGAACAAGTCTCCACATAGATTATAATTTTAGCGAAATTTCAAAGCATCCTTTAAATATCATATTAGTTTTCCTGTGAGTGGGCTCTAAAAAGTATTTTAAGCAATATACGTTTGTAAATATTTTTAGGCATCATTGACTTTATGAAGTCAATGTTTCAAAATGACAAAAATAAATTGATTCACGTGTTATTAGCAAAGATCCTAAATCTTTTCATGTGTTGAGCTTTTTGTCTACTTGTATCAGTTTTTAAAAATATATTTCATAATAACAAATATGGCTCTATCGTTTGTACACTATGTTGTATCCTGAAGTCTGTTTAATCCCTTGCTTGAAGAATCAAGTAGATATTCCCAACGACGTATAGGCATGGAAAAGTATTTGTAGCAACGCCCTAGTGTAGTAAAATAGTTGGAGAGTTTGTTTCAGTGGGATACATGTAAAATGACATGTGTTAATGAACTATTTGGACGAGATATGATATTGAGATTTTGTTTTTTGCTTCTTTAATTAATTCATGTAGAGTAAATTACCACTACGCAAACGCTATGTCGTACGAAACACTATTTCATTAAGCGTTTTCTGTATGTTTATTTGCTTGTCTAACACAAAAACGAACATGCATATGTCTAAATAGTTCATTTTTCAATACCATTTCATCGTTTAGTTTTCCGGGAAATACAATTTTATGAATAAATTTGTGTCAACATCTTGAAACTTGTGCCTGGCAGGGCCGGTGTCACGAAATAAAGTCTCCCCCAAAATAAAGTCTCCCCCGGAGAATTTATTTTAAAACAAAATTGCCCCCGGAGAATTTGTTTTAAAATAATGCCCCCCCCCCCTTTAAAATGGATCCTCCCCTTAATTATTTGAAAGTATAAATAATAGTTTTATTAACTTTATAATTTACAAGATAATTTGTATTTGTTCGACTTGCAATTGTGTATGTTTATAGGGAATTCAACAATCATAAGCTCAGTCAGGGGCGTAGCTATTTTTGGATTAAGAGGGTGTAAGCCCATAAAGACACAAATTTAGAGTTGGTTAATTGCCTAGACTTACTAAAAAGAATAACAGACAAATGAACTGAAATATAAAGATGATTAATTAATACGAGAACGTTGCATCGTTTGTAACACGAGTTAGGATTGAAACGTAAGTTGCTATTTCTATGTGTGCATTATAATGATTAAGAAATATCTCTAGTCTTCCCCCCCCCCCGTAGGGTTTACTACATTTACTGAAACAAAAAAATTAGCAAATCCAAGTAGTCAAGTCTTATAAATTTTTTTTAAAAAATAATTAAAGTTTACTTTTTAAAAATAGTAAAAAAGCCTTTAAATGGTTTAGTTTTTTGTGTAGCCGTCTCAAGAAACATGGCACATACTAAAATTTATACACGCAAAAACTAGTTTACACGTTGAAACTGAAGTGATTGTCATCTGGTTTCCCAAAGATAGAACAGTTAAACGTGGACAAAGGGAACGTGGAATGTTAATACGTTTAAAACTTTCCCAAATCATTTTAAAAGCTTATCACTTACCTTACATTTTTGTACGTATTTGTTTGTAGGCTGTTTTATTTAATTAATTAAAATTATTTAAGTTAGTGCCTGATATTATTGCAATATCCTGCAATGAATTATTTGAAATGATAAGTTTAAATTTAAAGTTTTAAGGCTCACTCTAATGAAATTTTATGTTAATGTAAGGGAAATTGTAGTATTTTCACACAAACACAAACACACACACACATATATATATTTAATAGGATTTGACCGGATTTATATAGTGAAATATGGACGAACTCAGGGTGGAGACGGATTTGTGAACATGGAGGGATTTCGGATTTTTCAGAACCGGAGCAAATTATAAATATGTATATTTTATGGGTCTATCGGCCTGCCGGATTAGGCCAGATTTAGGACGCAATAATCTCCTGTACAAAAGGAGCGTCTGTGATGTTTAAAATAATTTTTATATCCATATAAATGTTTGTATATATAAATAAGTTTGTGCCTGTACGTATTTTTATGTATGTATTGTGTGTACATATGTTTATGTTTGTATGTACGAATGTATGTATGTATATGTAAATAAGTATGTATGTATCTATGAATTGATGCATGGATGAATGTATGCATATATGCATGCATGCATGTATCTATGTATGTGTGTATGTAGGTTTAATATTTCTTTTTATTATATTTGAAAGATACACTTTGCAATACTAGTTATTGTGATGAAAGTGTTGATGATTGTAGTTAAGGCTATGTTGTTATAATTAGTTGTTTTTTTTTTGTTTATAGTCATACAAATAATCTGACACCTTATTATTTTACACATATAGATCAGTGTTTAAAGATATATCAATTTAAAAACCAGAAGCTAATGTTAAGAAAATTATTGGATTTTTAAATTTGATAGTTTGATAGTGAAAAAAGTCTCAGTAAAGTTATTAAAGGAATAAATTATTATATATATATAATATTAGTTAAGCTGTCTCCCCAGAAGCGTCAATACGTTACCGTAACCCACTGCTATAAGCCCAAATGTCACCCCATCACGACAAAACTAATAAAACTCCTCCGATTCTTCAAGTACAACATAACAGGAATGTATCCTCTTGTTATAGTGTCACCCACTGCTGTCAGCACCACCAGCAACACCCCTCTATTTAAGCCTCGCCCCTGCTTCTCTCAACACACTGCATTCACAGAGTTTAAAAAAACAATGTTTAATCAGGTTATAGGTTAAACAGGTCAGTTGCGTAGCCTGATTTTTGTTTGCCACTCCCGTGCCCTTACTTAATTGGGTCACTCCCACCCCCTTTCCCCCGACTTCAACAAAGGATTCTGAAAACACGGGGTTTGTGTGACTTGGCCGTTTATAACATCAAAATTTCATACCTTCAAAGGCTTAATTCTTGCTTTGTGAAACAAAACTATTGAACTTATACACCAAAATCTTCATTTGCGTTAATGTTGGGAAAAAAAATCTAGTAATTAAGCAATTTTTCAAATTATGTTACGCCCCTGAGAAGTGTCAAGCGGTATGGTCCTCATCTCCTCATATCTCTATATATCTACGCCACTTCCGTAAAAGTATTATGGTAAACAATTATGAATATTACAGCAATACAAAAGTATTCTATATTCTTTTGTTTTTCAATGACCTCTTTGTTTAATAACGAAAGTGTGATGGGGGCGGATTTATTTTGGGGGAGACATTATTTTACAGGGTAGGGGAGGATTTATTTTAATTGGGAGTATAATATTTTCTCCGGGAGAGACTTTGTTTTAAAATGGAATCTCCTGGGGGAGACTCTGTATGGGGGAGGATTTATTTTGTAACACCGGCTTTAGGCATAGGCAAACTAGGCAGCTGCCTTGGGCCTCCGATTAGTCTCATCAATAGTGAGGGCCTCGCACAAGAATATTTCCAACTTTATTATTTATTTTCCCATTACATATAAGGCCATGAGTTATTTGGTAATAGTAATTATTATTTTGAGGGCATATTCACCTTGAGGTATATTTGTTTTATCTTAGGATAATACTTCGGGGCAAACACTTTTTCATTGAGGTAAATGTCTAGTCTACATCTAGACTCCTAATTTTTTATTAGGATGAAAACCAAATAAAATATAATCATATTTCAGATTTAAAGCAATGTCTAGCATAAGAACAAAACAGAGCCCAGATGTAATCAATGCGGCATTGGTTAGTATTAGGGAAAATCGGTTCTCTATTAGAAATGCTTCTAAGACTTTGGCATTCCACTTGCCACACTTTACGACAAATTGACAGGCAAGCGGCCTGTCATAGCCTATGCAAAGACCCTCCTTACGTCTCAAAAAGAGGTCAAATTAGCTAAATGGCTAATAGAGCAAGCCAAGCGAGTCTTTTGAAAAACTGGAGATGAGGTGAGACAAATCGTCAATCGTATCTTAGATACCAGGCATTGTTCTTCAAAGTGCAAAACCGAAATGCCAGCATCATCATGGATAAATACATTTTTTAAACGCCATCCTGAATTGACACTCATTACACTTGGAAAGGAGAGAGCCCTGGTTACAACAAAAGCTATTAAAAAGTGGTAAAACGATTTAAAATGCTGTGTTCACAGAATTGATCCCAGCCTACTTATTGACCCTACTCGCATTTACAATGCAGACGAACCAGGTTTTTCTTTTGATACCAAAAGCAGGAAGGTCATTGCATGCAGGGGATCGAAACATGTTAACCATGTTACTGCAGGTGTGAAGTCACAAGTGACAGTTCTTGCATATGCCAGCGCAAGTGGACACTTCCTCAGTCCCCTGTTAATATACCCCTAGAAGAGAATACCGTCCAAAAATGTATTTTTATCACTTCCCAGAGGCAATCCTACAAGTGTCTGATAATGGCTGGATTACAGCACACATTTTTTTTATTATTTGCTAACAGATTGTTTTATTCCAGCCTCAGCCCATGTACAAAAGCCTGTATTTCTAATGGTAGACGATCATAGTAGCCACACTGCACTGGTTGAGACATCACAGCTATGTCATGACAACCATATAGTGTTATATTGTATATAGCCGCATGCGAGTCACTTTATTCAGCCTCTAGATCAAGCTTTTTTTGTGCCATTAAACCAGCTTGATCAGATGCCATACGACACCATATAAATGAGCTTGGGGAGGGAGTAAATCTGGAGAGTTTTGCAGCAGTGAGAGATCACAGATAATTTAAAAAATAGAGCTGGACATCGCTGTAGACTACACTACTTTAAATTTAGAAGATGATCACTTGTTGACAGGAATGTGTCAAGGGGCCAAAAGAGGGGGAAGGGCAGAAGTTTTGGTCCAATTTGATGAGTGTGGGCTGGTGGCATGCACAGTACACGCAAAATTGTGCATCCTTAAATAAAGAAACTTTAATTTGAAATGTTTGCTGCTCTGATCAGTGACTGTAGACTATGCAATTTTATAAGTTATGTTATTGTATTTTTAAACTTATTTGTTTTTTTTAAATAAGGTGATATAGATCTACCTAAAGTTTTTTTTTTTTTTTTTTTAAAGTTTATACTGATATTGTCAGTCTACTGTGTTGTTCTTTGCTTCTGTGTGCCTTTAGTTAAATGAACTTATCATACAGAACTAAGTTATTTGGGCTCTAATTTCTTTAATAAAAAATGTTTGCATTATTATTGAAATCTCCAGTGTTATTTGTTGACACCCTTAAATTAAAAATGATTATTTGGTGATTTCGGTTATTTGTTTGATTTGAGGTCAAAGTGTATCCTTTGAAAGCAATTAAGCAAAATAGTGTTTGGCAGGCGGTAGCTTACTGGTTCAGCTAACATTGTTTTTACACTCTAACCTCGCATAGTAATAGAAGAATGATGTCATATTATAGTAGCCTTGTGGTCATACTACTTGTAGGTGCTTTCATTTTTACTACATGTCGAGCGGTTTAGTCATTAAGCCTTGAAAGCAAGAAATTTTGCTAATTTTAGCGTAAAGCGTTTACTAAGTGGTAATTTACTCTATACATTCCAACCACGAAGAGTAATTAACACGCTTTGGGTCTATGCAGTACATTATATTATGAACATTATTTATTTAAAATAATTTCAGATAAATCGTATGCAGATTCAATATTTCTTCAATGAGGTCTTTGAAATTTCTACAATGACTACTTTTTGTAATCTTCACTATATCACACAATTTGACTTGTTTGAACCGTATGTGAAAAAAATGAAATACCTTAAATTGTATAAGGTATTTTGTTCCTGGGTGATGATTTTTCCCGAATCCTTCTAAAATTTCTATAAACTCAGTTTGAATTTTAGATTACAAGTTTTTATACTTTTTAAGATGACGTTCTCGGAGTGGTCAATCGTACTTTTCAAGCTAATTCATTGTTACAGAATATTGCATTAATTGCACTATTTTGTCCCTTTCTATGGCCTAAAAAAGTCATTATTCCTCCTGGATTGAGTAATGTTAAACATTCTAACGAGACCGTTGTGCCATTTTGTTTGTTTTTACTTTTACAACAAAAAATCGTTTTTCTTTTATTAATAATCTATATTATATTTAAAATCCGTCTTCTCCTTCCTTCCGAGTCCTAACAACTTTGGTAATGTTGAGAACTTAATGATGAGTGGCAACTTTAATATTTATGTGTGCCAAGTTTTATTTCTATTAGATGAGCATTTTTTTTTATAGTTTTTGATTGTGACACAAAAAAAGACAAATTTCTTGGATACTTTGGGCTTTCTTGGATACTTTGGATTTCACCGCAGCTAAGTTTCTTCATTTTATTTTTTATTTTTATTCTTGTTTTATTTGTGTATTGTATGTTTGTTGAAAAAAGCTCTTTGCCGTAATGTTCGCTTTTTTGTTACGTTCGGTCAGGCTAACCCTCACCTTGTTTACGTCTTTTCCAGTCCTACCCCTCATTTTGTTTAACATTTCAACAGTGTTTATTTACATTCCTTGTAGTTTACTTACGATGAAACCAAGCTTGAATTAATTGTATGTATCATTACAATTGGATGCTCCTTCTGCAGTATTCTTTACGTTCTTAAGTTTTCTTCGTTTATCGCATATTTCTAGAATATACGTGGAGACCCATGTTTTTAAAATAAATATATGTTGTTTTTTTTTCTAAGTACATCTTTTGATGTCTCAATTATTGTGGTATTGAAGGTATCAGTGATTAGATCTAAGTTCATATCCATTTCCTTGAACGACGATAATGTCTCTCCTTAGTATTTGATCCACAATGTCCTCTACTTGTTCTTAGAAGGTCTCTATTTCGCTACCATCATGGCTGAATGTAGGAGCATGTATCTGTATAATTGTGATATTAAAAGGTGTGGCTTTCAGGCTAATTGTGAGGATACAGGACGACCACATGTGACTGAGTTTGTTGTATTTTTTTGGATGATGAATCCAACTCCAGGTTCATGTCTGTCCTCCCTCTGTTGACAGTTCACCAACATTTTTCCATCGGGTCTCACACAGTCGGATGACATTCCATTGGTATCGTTCCATTTCATGGGTCAATTCTTTTGATTTCCTTGTCGCATGTAAGGTTCTTACATTCTATGTACCAATAATTATGTCTCCTCTTCTTTTGAGGTTGAATTGGGATGTTGTCTGTGGTGCACCAGAAGTACATTTTACGTCCCCATCCTGGTGTGTAGTTGTAGGTGCGGACCTTGTTAACCCGGGCGTCGACAGAGCCGGCATGTGTTGAATTAGTATTACATTCATGTGGTGCGTCTAGGAAATGAAATGCTTGGTGGCGCCCATTCCTCTCCAAGCTTTATCATATCGAGTTTCCTCCTTATCGGTTGTTCACCTTGGTCACAGACACGTAGCCGTTGAGTTTGCATGTGAGCTCGTCCACCCTGGTCGGTGCTACAACTAGGAAGTCATACGCACAGTGGTTCCGTGTCAACACCACCCTCACACGTAGTTTTAGCCTGTCAGCTGAGACCGTTGCCCGGGGTGTGGCGTGGGAATTACACGTGAGAGTTTCGAGAGATGGACGAGGACCAGTGAGCTTGACCACCACAGTGTGCATCTTTAACAGCATCAAAAGGTACTACATCTTCCCAGCGCCCTGTACAACCCCACAATAAATAAACAAGTGAAATTCGGATAAACGAGCAGAAACTCGAGGAGGTCCCTACCTTTAAATATCCAGAGGATATATATATACCATGAAGGCTCAAAGCCAGACATTCTTGTCAGATAAACAATTGCAGCATTAAGCAATCTTAAAAACATCTGGCAAAGCAAGGAGCTTTTCCTGAGATCAAAGATTCGACTAATGCGCTATTTGGCAATGTTAGTCTTTCTGCATGGTTGTGAGGCTTTGATCTTAATGCTAGAAAAAACTGAATTAACAAAACCTAAAGGGTCGGATAATATTACTAACCAATGTGAGAAAATTGGGAAAATTTCACTGAGGAGTCGTAGTGTGTCCTTACATGAATCGATTCTGTACAATAGTGCTAGATATTTAAAAAAAGAAACATGTGAATGGTATATATTCCCTTGATATAGCGTATAAAAAGATAATACATTCATTTAGAGTTTTAAAATATTCACAGAAGTAGCATTTATTTGATTTATTATCAAGTTATGTTGTCATTACGGTATATTCACCTGAATCATTCTGAACGAAATATGCAAATACTTGATCAAACACATGTAGCAATGTAAATGAAAATATTGCTCTCAAACTTGTACAAATCATTATTGTAAGCACATCAAAAGATTATGTCAGCGTTGAGTGGAAGGGCAAAAATGAATAAAGTGAAATAAAGTTTTGTAAAATAAGGTAAAATTTTAATCTGTTGTTATCGGTACATATTGTTAAATGTATTACCGAAATTTATGTTTAGGTTTATACAGGTGTTAATTTGTTTCAAATGTGCAGCAACATAAGATTTGTTTTTATAAAAAACTTTTGCGTTCTTATGAAGCTCAAGGTGTTCTTTGTTATTTATATTACTAAATATATCTTAATAAAATGATTTCTAAATACAATTTACCGAACCCTTTTTTATTTAAAATAAATTATATTGCAATGCTCTTTAACGTCTAAAATGCGATAATTTGAATATTTGTCTGAATCTGAACAAATTAAAAATCTAATTAACATCCAATTTGGGGGGGGGGGGAAATCAAACATTGTCAATCTGCTTGCTATGAAAAATGTTATAACTTATTTAAATTTTGTTTGATATTTCCAAATTTTAGCAGTATACGCATGACAAAAATTCATGAACATTTATAGTTTACTTAAATTGTGGGTTGAAAATTCAAATATGCTAGAGAATTCTAAGTTTCTCGTTACTTATCCGAGAACCCTATCAATTTTTACTTTTTGTAACTTTTTACAAAAATCGTCAATGATGTTGTTGTAAAGCATAGCCTGAAGAAATGCTTTTACCTTCCTCAATTACACTTTTTTCGCTTAAAATTATAGCGTCCTGTTAGCTTAACAAGTTTCATATACAGAATAAAGTAGCAATGATATTTTAAAAATTAATAATATTTAAAACAAAGCAATAAACAAACAAAATTTTTTAATAAAAATTGTTCGTGAAATAAAACAAAGGGGGACAGTTGTATAGAAAGTAAATACTATAATCCAAATCCATATTATAGTTGCATTAGAATAAATAAAAATTGTTATTTTTCTTTTCTGCTCTAATTTATTTGTAATTATAAGAAATTTAAATTTATTTTATTATGTTTAGTAATAGATGTTGTTTTAGTTCAGTGACTTAAGTATTTTATCATAAAAGATATAGTATAAGTCAAATGGGGTGGTTCATAATTGATGTCACGCAATTTTGGCATATTTTACACCCCTCCCTCCACCTGTTCACAAAAACATAGACACCTACCCCCACACACATACTTGTTCCAAATAAAACGTCACAAAGATTTGAACATTAAAATCCGTATTTTTTCCTTATAGAAAATTAGCATGTTTCAAATTACCTACTTGGGCAAGTGCATAAAGTACTTTATGCTCAAGACGGGACGAGGGGTTGTAAGAAAGTGACAGTTTGTTACAGGGGGTGGGGGTGTCTTGTCATGTGAGACGTCATGGTGTTTTATGTTAAATTTTAATTCTTTTGTTAAAAAATCATATTTTGTCTACAAAAACGTGACGTATTTTATGGGGAAGTGTGGGTCCGGGATTTGTGAAAGATAATGACAGGGGAAGGGAGTTAAACTGGTCAAAAATACCGTGACGTACATTATTTATGACTAAATGTTATGTAAGTATATCTAAATATCAATATTTTTTACTTAACTTTTACAGTATGTGTTAATGGTAAATACGGAGTGGATTGCAGATATTCGTGTCCAGAAATTTGTGAAAACAGAAGATGTAATCACACGAATGGAGCTTGTTTCAATTGTAAGGCAGGATATCAAGGACAAAAGTGTGAGAGAGGTTGGTAAAAAAGATAGAATCCGTTTTAATTTTACATAATTGATATTCTAATGTTCCTTAAAGTCTAAAAGGCTTTAAATTGAATGTTTGTCTGAATTGAAAAAAAAATAAAAATCTTGTTAACATACAATTTTGGAAAAAACTCAAACATTGTCAATCTGCTTGCGATGAAAAAATGTTATATCTTATTAAAAATAGATTAACATTGCCAAATTCTAGAATTCTAAGCATGAAAAAAAAATTCATGAACATCTATTCTGTTGTCTACTTAAAATGTGGGTTGAAGATTTAAATATTTTAGGAATTCTAGGTTTCTCGTTTCAAATCCTAGAACACTTTCAAGTTTCCCTTTTGTAACTTTTGACAATAACCGTAAATGACGATGTGGTAAAGTATAGTCTAAAGAAACTCATTTACCCTCCACATTTAGATCTTTTTACCTTAAAATTATAGCCTCCTGTTAGCTAATCAAGTTTTATATAAAGAATAAAGTAGCAATGAGATTTTAAAAAATTAATACTATTTAAAACAAAGCAATAAACAAACAAACAAAATTTTATAACAATTGTTCGTGAAATAAAAAAAGTGGGGCGTTAATAAATGTTATTAAATCGTTTAAATGTGTCTTATTTTGGAAATATGTATATTCCTTTAAATTATGCATGTAAATATTTCAACTTATATGTTTGCAGTGTAGTAATATTTTATAGCAATTTATTTATTAAAATTAGTAGATTTAGAAATATTGAAATATATCACCTAATTTTAATAAATATAATTATGAAAATACAATGGATATAGATAAAAGTATACCTTATGACGCTATATTCATTTTTAAAATAAATATAAACATATCACTTGCATTAATTAAGTTTTAAAGTACACTTCAAATCTGGATCTAAATAATTAATTACACAAAGATATGATCAAATCCAAATGAACTTTATCGATAGTGAAAATATCGAAAGTAAAAAATTATATATTTTTTACGAAAGCTTGACGTATTTTATGAGAAAAGGGTGGGTCCGGGATTTGTGACAGATTATGACAAGGGGGGTGGGTGGGAGTTAAAATGTTCAGAAATACCGTGACGTACATTATTTATATACCTAAATGTTTTGTAAATATATATACTTATTTTGATTGTTTACATAACTTTTACAGTATGTGATACTGGTAAATATGGAGTGGACTGCAGAGATTGGTGTTCAGAAAATTGTGATAACAAAAGTTGTAATCACACGAATGGAGCTTGTTTCAATTGTAAGCCTGGGTTTCAAGGACAACAGTGTGGAACAGGTTGGTGAAAATGATAGAAGCCATTTTTATTTTTAATAATTGATATTGTAATGTTTCTTAAAGTCTAAAAAGTAATAAATTGAATTTTTTGAAATAAAGAATAAAGTAGCAATGAGAATTTAAAATTCATAAAATTTAAGACAAAGCAGCCCATAATCAAACAAAATTTCATAACAATATTTAGTGGAAAAAAGGGGGCCTTCATAAATGTTAATTAAATCGTTAAATGTAGCTCTTTTTAGAAATATCCTTTCAAATTTGCATCTACATTTATCAATATAGAAAAGTAGTAATCTTATAATAATTTAATTATTAAATTTACTAGATTTAGTAATATATATTTACATCACATAATATTAACAAATATGATTATGAAAATACTACGGAAATTGATCAAAGCACACCTTTTGGCGCTTTAGTCATTTTAAAAATAAAAATAAAAAAATAACTTACATTAAGTTTTAAAGTACACTTTAAATATGGATCTCAATCAATAATAACACAATGATGTGATAAAATCCAAATGAAAGTTGTCGATAGTGAAAGTGGTATAGAGAGTAAACAATATAATAAAATCAATATTATGGATGAAAAAAAATATTTTAAAAAAAATTTGTTATTTATTATTTCTGCTCTATTTAAAAAAAAAAAAATTATGAATGTTAAATTTATTTCATTGCTTTTAGTCATAGATTTTTGTTTAGTCCAGTGGATTTAGTCTTTAATCATAAAATATATTTTATAAGTATAATTGGGCGGTCCATAAATGATGTCACAGAATTTCAGATTTATTTTACCCCCCTCCACCTGGTCACAAAAACTTAGACCTCCTCCCCCCACACACATATTTTTTTCCCATATAACGTCTCAAAGATTTCAACACTAAAAGCCGTATTTTTTCTAGTAGAATATCAGCATGTAGCAAATTAACATTTTTGGGGCAGTGCATAAATTACGTCACTGTCCAGAGGAGATGAGGAGGTGTAAGAAAATATAACAGTTTGTGACAGGGGTTGAGGGGGCTGTCATGCCAAGTATGACGTCATTGTGTTTTACGTTAATAAAAACAATATTTTGGTACGAAAGTGTGACGTACTTTACGGATAGTCCGAGATTTGTGACAGATTTTGACAGGGGTAGGGAGCAGTGGCGTAGCTAGAGCTTTTGCCGCCCGGGGCCGTCTTCAATTTGCCGCCCTTTTAGGAGACGTCCATAAATGACGTCACACAGGGGGTTGGGAGAGAGAGAGGTGTCACACATTTGAAGTCACTTTAAAACGCACAAAAAGTTCTATATATGATTACCGACATTTTATTTAATGAATTTTTATATGCATGGCTTCACGGGTGTCACGGTACTAGAGTGCAGCCTTACACTAAAAATATTTAAATGACAAAAAAAATTGAGTGTAAACCTGCTCATTTTCAAATAGAAAATAAGGCTTTTATGGCGGGGGGGGGGG
>MUZC01001187.1:730721-786323 GCA_002072015.1 Radix auricularia | reverse complement strand
CCCCCCCCCCCCCCCAATGATACAAAACATAATCCAAATTTACAGCCAAAAGAACATTACAACTTAATATGCTCTTATTTTGAAATCCTTTATATTAATTTATGGTGTCTGAGCCCGTGGGACCGACCGTGCGTAAGTGCTTGTTTGCCGAAAAAACATTGAATCGATTTTTTTTATCCACTTTCTCGTAAGCTAGTGAGCTTAAATTTTGCAGGCAGACTCATGTCAATGATAAAAATGATGTGATAAAATTTCAGAATGATCGAATGGACAGAAATTGAATTATTGAATTTGAAAATTATTTTATTTATCTCTTTATATCATTTTTTTAGATAGAGTGTTTGTGGTGCATATTATGTTCAACAACCTTTCTTATCGCGCAATAAAGTGCTCATTATATTGTCAATACATTTTTAAAATATATTCACGATCGGTGCGCATCACATTAAAAATATTTATACGAGACAAAACTAGAATTTCGTATTTTCGGATTGTTTTACCCTGCGTATTATAGTGAACATCCTCATAGCTATGTTCCGTTTTTAAAGGATTTAGAGGTTTTGTTTAATGTTTTTTTTACGGGTTTAAAAAAAAGTATTTATAAATGTTTACTTTTTTTTTATAAACAAAGAAATTGTATACATTAGTATGTGAACATATTTAAAAATTACTTATCAAACTTTCACAGCAGAGAAATCGTGTATTATGTTATCAAAATTTAAATTATCTGCAATATCTTGTTCTATGGACAATAATTTAAATACTTTTTTTTAAAAAAAGTTTTTACAAAAGTGTGACGTACTTTNGGGGGGGGGGGGTTTCCGAGATTTGTGACAGGGGGGAAGGGGGAGTTAAAATTGTCAAAAAAATGGCGTGACGCACTTTATGGACGGCCCCTAACATTGTACAATGACATTGGCTTGAAGTATTATTATTTTAAAAAGTTTTCCATAAATTGAGATTCTATAGAAACGAAAAATATTGCATCGTTAAAAGTAAAGTTCCAGCATCTGATCTCGTTTTACTAGCTACTTCTTCAGATGTCGATTTTTCCAAGACGCTTGAAATTGTTAAGTATGTATTTTCGAAATTATGTATGCTATTGCGATGTTTATTAACGGAGAAATTTGAATGTTTTCATGCTCTTGGGCTAAATCTTAATAATTTTCCATTAAATAAACCAATTCAAATTATTTACACATTACTTTCATTTGAAAGGCGTAGCATTTTTAAAGAATAACCGAATGTTAATGGAAAACACATATGTGTGCTACTTTAATGCAATAAAAACAAAATAAATTTAATTTCTAGCAAGTTAAACTACTTTAAAATAATTTTCTAAAACTGAAACTGTAATATAAATTAAACAATATTTGAACCAACATGTCATGTAGGTCGCATCATTCTACGCATTTCGAAATTCCACATAAAAACTGTCGTTGGGATATTAATAGTTCACATTATTCGGCCCAGCGGTGATGTGTTTTTTTTGTGTGCATTTTTCTTCTAAAAGCGCATTTGTGGCGCATACTGCTTACAATTTTCAACCAAATCAAAACCTCTTTTAAGCGACTTTTGATTTTTGAATAGATTTGCGTTAGTTATAACAACCACTATGTAATCAAACAAATGTTGCGTAAATCCGTTAATTAAGACACGAAATTAAGAATAGTTTTGTTTCACCTTGGTTTTCCCCCTTCAAAAAAACATTTGCGGCGGTCGGAAAGGGCTTTATTTTTCAATTGCCCACAATGACGCCCTTTAGATGAGTGCCACCCGGGGCGGACCGCCCCCACCGCCCCCCCCCTTAGCTACGCCACTGGTAGGGAGAGAGTTAAAAGTGTCCGACGGAATATGATTTAAAACAAAAATAATGCTATGAAGCCAAAAACATATTTATTAAAAAGTATACTCCCATGTTGTTGTTATTAAGTATTTTGCAATGTTAATGATTTTTATATATTTTAAATTTAAATTTTTCTTTTACTAGTTTTATGTCAAAAGCTTATTTATCAACTACAATCTCAAAGATATTTTTAAAAAATATAAAATGGTAATAGCTTTATAATTATTATATTTTAGACCTGCGTTCTGGTGCATCTCAATGTAAAATATCATCTCATTACATAAAGTTATAATGAGTTGTGAGTCATATTTTTAAAAAAACAATGCATTTATATAGCTTGTCTGCGTCAGCAATCAAAGTTTTCGATATTTTCAGAAAAGAGGAATAATTTATTTTCCCTAACTATAATCTCCACCACCAATTTACCAACACAAAATATAAAAAATAATACAATTGTATTTAAATTTAGTGTATTCACGTTAAAGTTATTTTCATGTTCCAGCCTGTCCACTTGGAAAATATGGATTGCAGTGTTTAGAGAATTGTTCACCAAAATGTAAAGATCAGTTATGTAATCCTGTTGATGGACATTGTCAGAGATGTGTGCCAGGTTATCAAGGTCTCATGTGTGATCAAGGTTTGTAGACATTATTAAAACACATTTCTTTCAAGACATTAGTAATTGAGTAATAAAGTTATTGAAAAAAACAACATAAATTTATCGATTGATTTATATTAAAAAAGAAAAATTTACATCAATTTAATTAAGTCACGTTATTTACAGCTGCTTTAAAAGGAAATAAATAGCATAATACATATCACACTGCCGTTTTGTCACAATAATTTATACTTATATGTTTATGAGCTGTTTTACTCTGCAATTTTTGTTGTTGTTTTAGGTTTTGATTTCAGGGCTGCCAATGTTGTATAAAAATCTGTTTGTGTATCTGTCAACAATTTAAACGAGTAGCCAGTTTACCCGTTCGAAATGTCACATAATTCATCTCCATCATGACATCTATACAATGCTTCTTAGCTATTATCCTTGCACCCCAATGGACACACAAACATTTTTTATTTCATTAAACATGCTAATGCAAACATACTATCGTATGATAGCCCTTAATATTTTAAAAACTCTTTTTAAGCATCAACTTGAAAGATGCAAACCCATTTGGGTATTTAAAGAAGTCTAGAAGATACGAATTCAGCTAATTGATCATTGAGCTAAGAGTTTTAAATAAGTTGAATGTTATATAATAAATCCTCTACAACATTTCAAAGATAACTCGTTTTATGAAATCCATTTAATCAGCTCAACAATCAAAATTTCAGTTGTACACGTACATATGTTCGCGTAGTCGATGTCACGATGAAGTCCAATATAGAATTTGACATCAAACTAAAGTTATGCGGACATACACTTTGTTTTATAATAGTTTTAGATTTGGGAGTTCATTTTTCAAGAAGATTAGATCAGAGACATGCCATTCAGGAATCTTTAATAATCAGGGTTATACAAAATGTCAGGTAGTTGAAAAAATACACCCATTGATTATTTTAAATAGTTTTAAATCGGTGTTACCGAAATATATTCTCATATTCATGGGAAAAGATTATTCTACACACGTTGATTACACTGATCTTTCTTGTCATATCGGGGATCATTTTCGTGTAAACGTTCCACGTTCTCTTCGTCAAAGTTTGACAGTTCCATCTCTGTGAAACGAGATGACAATCATTTTAATCACACACACAAAGGCGTATGTAATCAATAAATAAGCCCACCACTAAGCAACAACTTCAATCTCTTAGGCCCTTACATTTTATAAGGTAATTGACTTGATACCTAACTAATTCATCGCAACGTGAATTTCAAAGTATCTACGCGTGTACCCCACCTTAACTCAGATACCCACAGTACTTTAATCTGGTATACACAATAAATTTAACGTATAGGGTGACACTTCTTGTTTAAACGTGTGACCTAAATGAATTCACACGATTTTAGCCAATTTTTACCCCCCCTCCCTCCTTTGACACACTTCGTCACAAAAACTCAGACCCCCCTCCTATATTAAGTCACAAAGCTGTGGTCCCCCACCCCTTAAAATGTATATTTTATATTCGAAAATGAGCATATTTCAAGTCATTTTGTGAAATTTTATTATGCATGTAGATCTAATGTAATTCTGCACTCGAGTATTATAACAAACAAGAATCCATGTAAAACGTAAAAATAGTAAGAAATCGAATATTTAAGTGTAACTTTAATTTAAAGTAGCATGTTTTGACATGACGTTAAAATTCTTTAACTCTCCTTGCCTTCGTCACTTGTCGTAACAGATTTGGTTATCCTTTTCCCTCTTGATGCATGACGTCACTTAGCATGTGCTGTGTTTCTTGAGACGGACACAAAAAGCAATTCCATTTGAACACTTTAAAAATTTTTTTTACTATATTTTAAAAGTACATTTTAATTATTATTATTTTTTTATAACTACAAACATTGGCTACTGGATTTGTCGATTTTTCTGCCGTCAATTTAGTAAGTGCTACCGGTAGGAGACGGTAATGATAGTTTTTTAATTCTAATGCACACATAGAAATATCTACTGTCGTTTAAATCCTAATAACTCGTCCTACTCACAAACATTAAGAAACACTTCGGTGTTTCGTTCGCGTATTACTTAATCATTTTTATATTTTAGTTCATGTGTATGGTATTTTTAAAAAAAATAACTTTGGGCCATTAACAAACTCTAAATATTTTTCTATACGGGCCTACACTCACTTAACCCTCACATTACAATGAACCTGACTAAGCTTATGATTGTTGAAGTTTCAATGATCATACACAAATCCATGTAGGGCAAATATAAATGATGTCACAAATCAAAAAGTTTAACAAAAACATTATAACTAGGGGCTGTAGGGCGCCTACGGTGCCCTTTTTTTTTCTCTTTTTGATCCACAGCCAATATAATTTATTATGGTTTTCTTAATAGAAAAGATCAATTTTCATGATATGTACACAAATTATATATTTATGTTAAATCACTAACTTCTCTTTTGCATCGTTCCCGTTTTCAAAATTAATATAAACGCTAAAACAATGACGGCATATACTATTTTTTACGGAGAGAAACACTGCATGCTTTTTTAACTGCTATGGACTGGTCACTGTTGCACTAAGTTCCTCAGCGTTACGGAGAGTGTGATTGATTGACTTGGTCTTTTATATTTTTTATATATTTACTTCACGAATAACAATAACCTGCATGCTTCAACATTGAAATGGGCGTTGTATTTGTATATAGTATAAAGATTGTATGGCACCACGAAGTGATTGTCCATTTGAGCTCCCCCGCACCATAACTTGCGTGTCATGATGTGTCGATATAATGTGTAGCAAGTTACATTTGGAATAATCTTCTCATTGAACTCCGAAAACTGCTTTGGGCAATCCCCATCCTTCAAGCGTGGTTGATTTGTTGACATACACCACATGGACCATGTATGTTGCACTTTAACACAATATCTCACAGTTCTTGTCACTCCTCTGATGAAATATCCGCACAGATAAATTGATCAATCCTCTCTGCAGTTTTTAAATAAAAGTCTTCTTTTAATGTCACAAGAATGATGAGCCCTTGCTTCTGAAACTCAATATTGTAAACAAATGCCTTCGATTCGTCCTAAATTCCCGCAGCATTGATGTCCTTATTGAGTCTGTCAAGTTTTAAACACACTAACTACCAAGTCATTTCGATCGGACATATGTTCTCCGGATATTAAGTTGCTAATGATCTCGGGCCAACTTGGATTTGGAGTAAATGTGGCAAAGAGATCTGAGGCACCGTGTTTAACAAATCTACTCCTTGCATCGCAGCGTATCTGTTGCATGTTTCGTGGAGATTCTTCGAAGGTTGAATTAAGTATGACCGATACACCCTATGACATACTGCGATTCTTAGCCACGCTAGTCATATAATCGGCGAGATACTGATATTGTTCTGCTATTAAACGGTTTTGATTCTGATGAATTTTGTTGAGATTGTATGCTTCCACATGGAGATGGGAATCCATCAACCACTGCTGCGAAGATTTTCCGGCACTCATGATAAGGTTGAAGTCATCTTGTATGGCTGTCATGGCAGCTTTAAACTGAAGCATGCTGATCTTGTAACGGGGGTGATTCTTACTTACACATGGGTAGGCTTCGCAATCCATATTCGGCTGCCATCCTGCTTAACCATAAGGAAATAATAATGCGTAGATCATTGTATCCATGTTTGAACTTAAAATACTAAAGTTTACAAACTTCTTATTGGGATCCTCTTGATTGACTGTATATACCCCGGTTTAGCTTTAAAGGCGGATCGCCGTCGTCGTCTGTGAGTTGTAACGAAGTTCGTCTGATCTCAGTTCGCTTCGGATAATCATCCTGATTTTTGGCGCGTGCAGCTTCTTGCGCTTCGACATTTCTTATAAGTTATACATATTGTGTTAACGAAAAAAGCGATCGATTCGATCCAGTATTTCACGGTTTCAGTTTTCTTTAGCGTAAGGTTCTTCTCTTAGGTCTCTAGCCTGGGTACAATTTACAACATAGAGCTGGGCTTAATTTGCGGTGCTTGGGCATTGACTAGCTGTAGATGAGACGTGTGGTAATACGTTGGTCCGTGAATCTTGAATATATGTATGGCCTCTCCATAAAAGTCAATGATATTAGCACACAATGGTGCAAAAGAATATGCGCTGTTTTACTATCGGATATTATCACGAAAATGTTTGAACTGGGCTGATTAGGTTCTGATAGTAGTTGTTTAAGGAACTCGGGATACTCAACGACGTCTCCAGTGACGTCTTGCAGCTAAGGTAGCATAACATTTCCTTTGCGACAGCACGAGAAAAAGAGGCCATCTGAAGGACGCTCACCCTCAAAATGCTTCGCCAGACAATACTGACAGTTTAGAATTTAAAAAAAAAACTGTCCATAATCGTGTTGAACAGTTTTGATACTGTTGAAGTTGATTGCTTCCCAACAAAAAGCTTCATTCATACGCTCTCGATGTTGTTGAAGAGAAGCAGTGTTGGCCGCTTCATATGCATGAAGCTGAGCTGAAGACATATGTGAAATGCGTTGATGTTTATATGCAGCTTTGGCCACTCGATGGGCTTGTAATGGAGCAGGGGACATGCTTCTCAGTCGTTTCTTTTGCAATTCATTATTTTTGCGCGAAGTGCTTCTACTAGTTCAGGCATTTGCTTTGCACGCCATCTAGCTTGACGTATCTTAGCTCTATGTTGTATTCCGGTGACAGGGTCTTAATCAATCTCGATCATAATCTATATATATTTTTTAATTCATCATAATTTTTTATATTAACGATACATTTTCCTAAAAACGAGTCACAAATTGATTACTGTTCGTCCCCAATAGCATTGATGAAAATGATTAAAAAATGATTAATACCATGTTGAGCACTGCTAATTCTACCACCCAATCGATCCGATACTTCAAGAATAATTTAATTATCTAATCTAATTTACACAAAGTATTTTACAATTATGATTCATAAAAATAAATGTTGTCTACTAAAATATAAATGCTGACGTCACAGGTTTGTGTGTTCTTTTGGTAATTAACATTCTGTTCTTAAACAATGACGTCATATTTATTTTCGGCGAGACTTTAATTGTTAATAACGTTGCGCACCACCCGATGCAAGACTTGTATTCAAATATAAGAACAAACAATGATGTCAAAGCGTTACATATCCAATGAGTGAGTGACTTGGGCTATTATATTATATTATTCCAATAATTAAAGGGAGGATGCATTTTTAACCCCGGAGACTTTATTTTAAAAACAAAGTCGCCCGTGGAGGAGACTTTATTTGGGAGAGACTATATTTCGTGACATCGGCATCCCGTTCCCAAAGCCATGAGCGTCACTGTAAGCACCGATCTCCGAATGGGTACCTGACTTTAGCTGTAGTTAAGTATAGGTATCTGGACATTGTGTTAACTACATTATTCATGGGTACGCTAATAGAATAGAGACTTGTAAACAATCAATTATATGCCCGAATTATAAATACCAAATTTAAAGTTTAAATGTGTCTGTTTTCCTAAATATTTGCACACAAGACATATATTTAAAGGTTTTAAATTTCTATTTAGAATTTGAAAGTCAGCAGCAACATTCTTTATGTTATTATTTGCATTAATTTGTGTGTTAGATTAAAAATTTCACTTTCATAACATTTTGACATCCTACAACAATTATATGACTCATACCTTTGTACTTCAATAATTCAAAAGTGAAGGCTATTGTATGAAAAGACTCAATAAATTAATTAGTCATTAAAATTTAGGCATAAGAGACCGATAACATTTCTAGAAGCGTTATACTTGAATTAAATATGTTTTATTTTTAATTGGTTTTTAAAAAATGTATAATGCTGTTGCGAATTCATGCCCAACTGTTAAAAATTAAATACATAAATATTTTGTTTATTACGCAATCAGAGTGCTATACTCATTTCTATGGAGAAAATTGTACAAACAAGTGCAACACATCATGTCTTGATCAAAAATGTGAACCAAAAAATGGAACATGCTACAATTGCTCAATTGGGAGACAAGGCAATCTTTGTGATTGTAAGTTAAACTTTTAAATTAACTACACAACTATTTAAAATGCTATTTGTGAGGTTAGAATAGATTTTAATATAAGAAAATGTTAGTCTTTGGCTTGCAAATTATTCCACGTACACAACATCCCTTTGTTTTATTTAAATATATAAGTGTTTTAACGATGTTTAAAAAATCAAAGACAACCATTTTAAACAATTCTGGGAGTAAATTTAAATTATTAAAAATATATGTTGGAGCAACGACGATTTGGTATTGGGATATGTTTTAACAAGTTTCTTCACCCACCGACCAAAGAGCTTACATAATATGTTACACTTTTTAATTCCCACTAGTCAGCTTGGATGGTAGATCTTGTATTTTTTTATTTTCTGTCACTAGATAATACATTCTTCAAAACTGTATATTAGTATATGCCATTTTATCGAAGCTTTATAATTAAATTCATTATCGTGTTCATAATGATTAGTGTCGTACCGTAGCGATCTGTGGGAGTAGGGCATGAGCATATCAACATTCAACGATCTCTGATTCGCACATTTTGAGCAGCAGGTAGCATTTCATTCAAACTCAACTCTTTCTAACCGTTTATTTTGTTAAACAAATTTCTCCGCTGTTGAGCTCCTTTTCTACACAGCCTTGAAGGATGACTTTGCCAGGCTATCATTTTGCAGCACCTGCGCCTGAACGAACCATGTCTGACTGCTTCTCTTAATTGTTGAAATAATGATTTTTTGGCTTGCCGCAATGGATGTTGCTCTGTCCAAGACATACTTGTTGGTCATTTTTGTTTTCCATAATACATCTGGAAAAATTAACATAAAGCAAATATTTTAACAATTTTGTCGATTTGTTAATAAACTAGCAATTTCCCCGCGCTTCGCTGCGGGAAGTTGGAGAATTAGTGATGAGTGAGTGAGTGCATTAAATAAAATACATTTGCACCGCCGGCGCCCAGCAAGGGATATTTAAAATATTATTTCACCTGCTGCCATCGTGGAAGTGTATTTAAGAAACCACCAAATTAGTGCTTTTCAATTCGTATATAGAATATATTAGAAAAAAAGATATTTTTGAGGCCCCGGCCCCAATGAATGTGAATTTTAAAATTATATTACGTCAATTTTCGTCGTGAGAGTGTACCCAACAACTTCCAAAATATTTATGCTTCTACCTACTTGGCAAATGGGAGAATTAGTGATTTTTACTTTTTATATATTTAATATTAGGAAAAACATCTACATATAGGCCCACCAGCCCACAGTTAGGGATGTTTTAAATAATTTTTCACCTGCTACCTTCGTGAAAGTTCATTAAAAAAAACACCAAGCATCATGTTTTTAAACAATTCATGAAATTGGAGAATTAGTGATTTTCAATTTTAATATAGCACATATAAGGAAAAAACACTTTTTTGGGGTCTCTGCCCTCATGAGTGTGCCTTTAAAAATTCTTTTACGCCAATTTTCGTCGTGAGAGGATACCCAACAACTTCCAAAAGTTTTATGTTTTTATCTACACGTTGAATTGTGGAATTTGTGATAATTTTTTTTTTTAAATAAGAAAAAAAAATATTTGGGCCACCGACCCTCTATGAGTGGACTTTTAACATTCTCTTTCGCCAACTTTCATCAGGAGATTGTACATAACAACTTATCAAACTTTCATGCTTCTATGTACATGGGGAAAGGGAGAATTATTGATGTTCAGTTTTTATATAGTAGATTTCAGGTAAAAAAACACACTTCGCCCCCCCCCGTCCCCAGTGAGATATATTTTAATTATTTTTTCCCCTTCTTCCATTGTGAAAGTTTATTTATCAATTCCTCAACGTTTCATGAGTCTACCTACTCGAGAAATAAGAGAAATAGTTATTTTCAATTTTTATAAATCCCATATAATCAAAAACGTTTTTTGGCGCCCATGAGTGTGTATTTCAAAATTCTTTTACACCAACATTCGTCGTGAGAGGGAACTTAACAATTACCTAAAGTTTGATGCTCCTACCTACACGGAAAATTTGAGAATTAGAGATGAGGCGGTTTTTAATATAAGAAACATATATTTGGGCCCCCGGTTCCCAATTACAGGGAATTCTAACATTGTTTTTGCCAATTTTCGTCCGGAGCTTGTACTCGAAAAATTTTCAAACATTCCCAAAGTTTAAACTTCTACATGCTCGGCACAAAGTATAAATGGTGATTTTCAATTTTTACAGATAAAGAGAAATAGTTTTAGGGCCCCCAGCCCCACATAATTTAAAATTTTAAATTTCCTTTTCGTCGTGAGAGGGTATTCAATGTCTTCCCATAGTTTCATGCTCCTACCTACACGGGAAATAGGAGAATTAGTGATTTTCAATTTTTATATTACTTATATCAGGAAAAAAACGTTCATTGACATTAAATTGAACTACGTACTTTTAAATGAATCTCTAAAAAAAAATTTAATACTTAAGATATGGGTTTTTATGAAATTTTCAGTTTAACGAAGTAATACATTTTTTTCAGCTTTAGTCACAATTTTCGATTAATTATTCGGTAATTTCTAAATAATTAACGCTTAAATTTTATTTAATCGATAACNATATATATATATATAATAGAAGAAAAGGCAAATTTTAGAAACACAAGTCGTACATATAAATACACTTTACATTTACGTTGTTTTTTAAATGTCTTTTTTTACGTCCAGTTTGTCCCTCTGGCAGTTTTGGTCAAGGATGTTTGCTTAACTGTAGTGTCAACTGTTTGGTAGATAGTTGTTTTCCAGAGAACGGAACATGTCTTAACGGCTGCAAAGGTGGCTTTGAAGGGAACATGTGCCTACTGAGTGAGTAACTTACACTATTATATCTTTATTTCTTAGACTAAAATCATTGCCTAATAAGTGAAAATCTTTAAATCTAAACAATGTCGTTCAACCAATCTCACGCTGTTTTGATCGACATTCTGATGCCCTGTATTGTGTTTGGTATCAACAGAAAGAGAGACCAAATTAACATTTTTAAATTACAAGGTGTATATTAGTGTATACGAAAATGAATTGAACCTTATGCTATAAATGTATCGTTATACATGATACACACATATCTTAGTGCACTCTGATATTAAAAAATATATTTTATAAAATGGCTCCAAGCCGAAAGACATCAAGATGTATTTTTAAAAAAATAATAAACTAACCACTTATGCAATATTACTCAAACTGTGTGTCGCGACACATTACTGTGTCCTGAGAGATTTCCAGGTGTTTCGTGAAATTTAGTAAAAGCAATTTCAAATTGCTAGGGTTCTGAGCCCTGCAGTTATCATGAAAATTTAAAATAGAGAAAAACCAAATGTTTATCTCCACTAGAACCCGCCATTAACTTAAACTTTTAAAAGTATCAAAGGAATTGTTACATTTTTTTAACATGCAAGTTTTGTTTGATCTCGTTTAGAATTTTGAAGTAAGCTAATAATATTTGCATGATTTTGATTTTCTTTTCTTCAGAAATAAACTTTTCAATTTAGCCTTGGAAAAATATTTAATAAAAATGTTCTTCTCAGAAATAAAAAAGCATATCACACTGATATATCACAGTATTATAAAACACAATAGCATGTTAAATATGTTATCTTTTTAATAAAATAGGTTAAAATTATTTTTTGTGTCGCGAAAATTCTTGAATACTCTTAGTGTGCCGTTATCCAAAAAAGTTTGAGAAACGCTGCACTTAAGTTTGCACACAATCAACACATACGTGATTCACAAGAACACATTTCGTGATCCATTTCCTGGTTCCTGGTTACCTTTACGCCTAGGAAAACGTCTGATAAACTAGGAAGTAACTGATATCTACGTAAAGTTGCTAATCGCTAAAATTATGATTATGAAGTCAAGTCATTAGACCCATCCATCAGATCATCTACTAACTTTTTCGTTATTAAGAGCTATTTAAGCTTTGAAATAGCCTCCATTAAAATAATATGTATTAGCTTGGATAACAAGTGTTTCAACAACATAACAACTCTCGATGTTGACTTTTTTCAGCCATTACAGGCTCCAGGTTCACTGACAGCAGCGTTGGAGTAATTGTTTCTATACTTGTCATGGCTACTCTTATAGTCGCTGGTGTCCTGTTATGGAGGTTTGAATTTCAATATAAAAAATAATTTATTTGTAATGACATGGACAGAAACCCCTACATATATTGATATTTTTAAGCGAAATAAACGCACACTCATAATAACTTAACATTGTAAATAATAACTATTACGTTACTAATCTATCTATCTATGTATCTATCTATCTATCTATCTATCTATCTATCTATCTATCTATCTATCTATCTATCTATCTATCTATCTATCTATCTATCTATCTATCTATCTATCTATCTATCTATCTATCTATCTATCTACCTACCTACCTACCTATCTATCTATCTACCTATCTATCTATCTATCTATCTATCTATCTATCTATCTATCTATCTATCTATCTATCATGAGAAATAAATTTTTCGTATTTTAAAACTTTTATTTTAAGCTCTTAAGAATGTGTAAACTTTCTTAAATAGAAATAACTTTAACTCCAGATTCCGAAATAAAAAATCAAGCGGAAGCAAAACAGATGGAAGTGAACTGACAAACATTTGTAAGTTAACATGGGTATTTTTTGTGTAGCAGTCAGATTGTTAAAATTAATATTAGATTTTCTAATGTAAATGTTCATTTTTATAAACGATAATTCATTTAGAGTATAGTGTTACATCCGCAAGTTCAATTGAACTCTCTAACTTACAATACGTTTGAGAGTATATGATTAAACGGCTCGTTAACACGGCACGTAACACAAAAAGAGAGATTAACCACAGTAAATGACATTGCTTTTCTTAGTTTAATACAATGAAATAATAACAAGTAACCACACAAAACATGTGGTAAGAAATAATTTGTAAAAGTTTCTAACTCTTAACTTCTTTTTAACAATATAGAATAGTAACGTAAGTAAATAATTTAAAAAGACAAAACTAACAATAAAACCGATAGCGCTTGTGTTTGCAATGACAATCATAGTGGTCTGCCTAGATGGGTACTATTTTCAGGGGAATGAGGGCTATGGCAATGTCTGATTTCATAATCTAGATCATTTCTTCTTTTACCCTCACATGCCCCAATTTAACTAAAAATCAATCGAACATTCTCGTTCTAGATCAACAACCTTTCTCATAGTTAATTGGATCTAGAATATTCCAGGTATTACGGGTTAACAGCCCCAGGGTCACGTGGGTGGACTCAAGCACGCCGAGGTCAGCGCTGTACCCTTTTCCTGTCAAGACTTGAATAGGGGGTTGGGTATATTAAAGATTATTGGGACCCGCAGGCAGCCTCTCTATAGATTCAGAGCAAGAGGATAGGGTGGGTGGTTCCTAACAATAGGTCTTTAATTTGGTTGAATTTACAGTAAAATATATTTTGGTTAAGATAACTGAACATATTAACCTTTTTCAAAATGGTAATCAAACCGGGGACAAAATTCATCGTAAACTGTAATAGTTATTTTCTTAGAAAAGTAAAAGTTTTTGAGATATAAATATAAAGGGTTTAGAGAAATGGCTTTCAATTTAAATTTGTTACATTAAAAATATGTCCCCACTTGTTGTGTGTGGTCAATTTGCAATGTTTTTAAAATAATTATTTTTAATTAAATATGTCTCTAGAATGCTAGCATTTTTATTTTTAAAAAAAAATTATTTAAAAAAAAAACTTTCCTAAATGAAAAAAGGGTAGATCTATATAGACTATATTTTTTAAAACGTATTATTATTCATTTAAAATCAAAAAGATGTTACCAATTCAGAATGTTACATTAACTTTAACATTAAAGCATCCCAAGAAAGAAATAGGGAAAGGAAAGTCAGTGACGTCATATACAATAACTTGCTACCAAGTTTACAAGATACATCAATGACAATCAATGAGTTCAATAGATTTATGAGTAACTACACAATTGAATATTTTGAGGAACAGTTAAAGGTTTGTCTTTTTACAATAATTATTAGATTACGTCTTTTGTTTAATCACACACGTTTTTTTTATCTGGCTGTACTTGAGAGTATTTATTTATAATTTTGAATACTTGAACTGTGCATTAAAAATATACAATCGTGTTAAGGAATCCTATACTTTAAATTGTAAGTTCTTATATAGTTCCTATTTTCTCTTTAATTGTACGGATTTAATATTAATTTAAAGATTCTTACACTTTTTTGTTTTCTTCTATTAGTTAAATAATCAGATATTTTTTAGTTTCAAGACATCTTCTTTAATAAAATATTTAGCATTCTTTGGAAAGACCAGGCTCTTTCAATAACATTTTTGAAAAGTTAACGACAGTTTCTAATAGCACTATTCTGTGAATTACATTTGAATTTATCAGACACTTTTAAAATCGTAATGTTTTAGAGCATACCAAAGCCCCAAAATTTATCAATGGAAGTTGGCCAAAGCGAACAAAACAAGAATAAGAACCGCTACAAAAATATCTGCCCATGTAAGATATTAAGTTATATTGAAACTGTTTTTTTGTATGTGGGTTGCTAGTTTTAGTTATAATCTATATTATGATAGATACATATTTATTGAAACAATATTTTTGCAAAATCTACCATGTATAGAGCTTTCCTTTTTTAATTAATATATAACTATATAATAGTTACATAACTATTTTCTAATCTCGTTTTCATTTATAGACGACCATTGCCGGGTTACATTAAAAGCAAACGCTGACAAAAGTGGAGCGGATTATATAAATGCGTCCTATATTAAAGTAAGAATGTTTCTAGTGGAGATAATTTTTAATATTTGACTTCATATCTTCCAAAGGCTTACTTACAGGGCACTTTCCTTTCGCCAAAAATATATTAAAAAAATCCTTATGTCACTTGTTGTTTCAAGATTAAATTATGTTTATAAATGTGCGTTTAATTAAAAAACAATTAAAATTAAATGTGCTCTTTAATGCGGGCTGAGGAAGTGGCTTAACGGATTCTAAATATGTTCAATGACATCATTTTTTAAGTTTAAAACCATATTGATTTTGTTCAAGGAATTTCATAAACACATGGCTATTAAAATCTTTTTAAATTACATAATTCCTTTATTGAATGAATCATGATTTCATAAGGAATGATTACACTATGCTGCTATGCTGCATAATTAACTTTGTAACGGATGTTTTGAATTTTTTTATGTTACTATATAGTATTTTTATAGGATGATTCCAAATATGACAACCACTTTTGTGTGTCACGCCAGCTTTTGAAAAAACCCTCAAAATGTGTTTACATGGTTTATGCTTATACATAAAAGAAAAGTATATATACAAAGTATGCCATTTGGTGTGCCCACGATTTGGTTTGAGCCTTTTTGCACTACGAATGTTGTTGAATTTAATAAGAGGAGCATGTACAAACAGAAAATATTCATCAAATCGCAGTATAAAAGCAGTTTTTCCATTTAATGAAACACAGTGGCACACTCGGTAACACTGAAAGAGACGTATAAAAACTTGAAAATTTTGCTGAGTTCTTTGAAGTGGTTTATATGTAGGGACTTAAAAGCCATAACCATCGTATCCGGACTCCCAGGAGGGTATGCAAAATGTTAATTTTGTGTGCCTCTGGGATGGCAGAGCAGACAGTAACCATTATTCCAAGAAGGTGTGACCACCAAGAATAGATTTCACCCCAGAAAGTTACAGTGTTAAGTTACAGTGTCAAATTACGGTGTTCAGTTAAAGCCTTTGGTAGCAGTAAATCGAGTTCTCCTTCCATCACTCCAAATAAAATTAAGGTCAATGAAAGCTTTTGTCAAGAGTATGGACCATACTGGCTCTGAATTTCTATAGTTGTCAGAAAATTTTCCACACATAAGTGAAGCAAAGTTGGCTGAAGGTATCTTTGTTGCGCCGCAGATCAGAGAAGTAATGAGAGATGAGGAGTTAACATCTACATTGGCCACAGTTGAACTGTAAGCCTGAAATGCTTTTAAAGATGTTGTCAACAATTTCTTAGGTAACTTCAGTCAGATAGTTGCAAAAATCTTGTTAAGTACAAGGCGGCAAAATTGTGGGCTTTTGTTTTCCGCTTGAGTGTCAAGTTGCACTTTTTGGACTCCCACGTTCAATACTTTCCTGTAGATCTTGGTCAAGACAGTGAAGAGCAGGGTGAAAGGTCCCATTAGGACATTTGTGCAATGGACAGTCGATACCAAGATCCATTGAATTGGAATATTATTGCTGACTATTACTTGTCACTCAAAAGTCATAATCCTGGTGCTATTCAAACACGAAAATCATTGAAAAGACAATTCAAAGAGTAAAAGATAATTAAAAAATGAAATTCTGCATTCTATTGCACTTTGGTCAAAAATGATTGTAATATTTTAATAGTTTTCTGCATGGTTGAAGATTATTATCCATCGTATACTTTGTTCCTGGTTTATTGACTTTTTCCTATTTTATACTATTTAATATATAATCATTAAATTTGAAATTACAAAAAATCCTGACCTCATATGCAAAAACCATTGCATTTATTGAAACATCAGACAGTGTGCAGCATAAAGTTACCTTTCTAATTTTTTTAGTTTGTTATTATGGTGAAATGATAAAATAATGAAAAATACATTAATTAAATATATATATTTAAAATAATAAATTGTGAGATTGTTCGAAATATTAATACAATTTGCGTTACCTAACAGGGCGCAAATGACGAGGACATGTTTATAGCTTCTCAAGGTAAGAAAATTTAAATATTTTTAAACATTACATTCTTATCATGTATTTGTTCTTAAATTGATACTATTTAAATCATCAATTTAGTATCTTTAATGTATTCATAAAAATTATCATTTACCATTTGAAAGCACCATACATGTAAATAATTTGTCTTGTATTCACAAATGTAAAATACATTTAGTAAATTACAGGTCCTACACAAGTAACACTGAATGATTTTGTACGCATGCTCTGGGAGCAAAACGCCGAAAATGTAGTGATGTTAACCAACCTTATAGAGGAAGGGAAGGTTCGTGAGTTGTTTAATTCGTACCTGTTATATTTTTATGATATTTTGGTACGTTTGACTCTTTAGGTTAAAAACAATTACAAAACAAAAGTAAAACTACGGGAACAATAAAAGCCCGAGAATGTGTAGTTCAATATATACATTTAAAATATATGACTTTATAGGTTAAATGTGAGAAATATTGGCCCGATACGGGAGAGGCACAGTTTGGAAAGATAACTATCAAAGTCATTGAAATAACTACCTTTGCTGACTACATCATTCGGAGCTTCGAGATGTTTCAGGTTAGACAAAATACAGCAAAATAAATCAAAATATGTTTATTTATATTGTATATTTATTTTTTTAAAAGTAAAGTAAATGCAACAAGCCATTCAATAGGAACATATGGTTTACAATTATTAATTATCTATACTGCTCAGAATGACAAAGAAGTGATCAAAACGTTCACACAGTTTCACTATACATCCTGGCCTGACAAGGGTGTGCCCGTGACGCCGTGGTCATTGATTGAGTTCGCAAAGAGAGTTGCTGCACAACCAACAAAAAACCCCGTGGTGGTTCACTGCAGGTATCGTTTACAGCTGGCATAAACTCAGAAATAAATGGGAAAGTTTCAAAAATTTGTTGCATTCCTAAAATTTGTTTGTGAAAGGTTTTTTTTTTTAATAGGTGTCCAATTAAGTTTCTCAAAGTTATATATAATAAATGGAAAAAACGTCCGGTCAGGCTAACCCTTACCTTCTTTACGTCTTTTCCTTTCAATTTACATTCCTACACCTCATTTTATATATCTATATAAGGGCTGGTAACCATTATTTTCGACTAAAGCCAAACATGTTAAGTGACGTAATAATAACAGCTAATTAACATGTGTTTGTTTTATTGACCTATTTCCACTGTCTCATAGACAGAAAAATATATTTTGACCTTTTTTAAACCGCTATGGACTGTTGTACTTTGTTCTTCAGCGATACAGATCATGTGATCCTATTATAATGTTTATTAATTATTTTTATTTCATTTTTTAAAAAAAAATATCATAAATATTTTTTAAAATTTTAATCGGACATTTATCAATTACTATTATTTTAATTGATATTTAATCGATAACATTTTTACGATTAATCTAAAAATTAATCATTTATCTCCACAGCCTTANATATATGTATATATATATATATATATATTATAGTAAGCTATAAGGAAATGATATTTTACTAGTTTAAATAGTTACAAACTCAGAAAAGACTTAGTTAAAATTACTTTTTAGCCTAACGTGTTAAAGGAAATTAAAAATAGTTTCTCTTATTTCGTTCGTTTAAATATGTTGATGTTCTTTGAAGTTTAATTACGCTAATACACATATATTATTTAACATCAAGAATATAGGCAAAGGTAGAGAGTGTTCTCTATTGTTAGGTTCATGCAACGGTCACGGAAAAGATGATGATGATATTTAAAATGATTAATCAATCTGATTTAGTGCTGGAGTTGGTCGTACTGGAACTTTTATTGGACTTGACAACGTGATCAGACAGGCTCAAGAAACTGGTCGTGTGGACTTTTTTAAAACTGTGGTAAAACTGAGACAGGACAGAATACTGATGATACAGACTGCAGTAAGTTGTTTTGTAGATTTAATTATGTAAACATTTTTTTTTAATTCAAGCAAACAGAATAACTGTGTCTCGTTATAGATTAAGCACATTTGTTAAACCACATAATTTAGTTTACTGGTGTGTGTAAATTACTGACTGAAATAAAATTTTCATAATCAATAGACAGCGATTTCAGACAAAAAAGTCGCTAACTTTAAAACAGCTTTTATATATTTTCCCTTTACTTTTATTCTAGGAGCAGTACTTGTTCTTACATAAAGCGGCCCAAGCGGCCATTGCGTGTATCAACACAAACGTCACACCAAGGAATTATATTGACATAATAAGAAAATTGGAGACTAAATCCATGACTTGTAAGACAAAGTTGGAAGAGGAATTCAAGGTATTTTTTTACAGGCTTTATTCTATACTAGATGCGACCTGCTCATAAATAGTGCAAAGAAATTTAAAGGGGGTGGGGGGGGAGAACAGACAAAAACTACATAACGATGAAATCAGAACAACGCGAATAAACAGCAGTGTTGCGGAGTATGTTCGAAAAGAAAGTGGCAAATGAACAGGCTGAAACACAATCATTTTTAAAAAAAGTAATGTGTTAACTGAGGCTTTTACCTACGACCTTCCGTGTTTTACGCGAATGTAATAACCACTATCTACGACTTACACGCTCTACTGTTGTTCTGAAAGAACAAAGTTATTGACCTCAATTGAGAGCATCGTTGGTATCTGTGAACCCCACCATGTGCACTACCTTTTCTTGGCAGCTGATTGGTCGGTGGCGCTAGACAGCTTGATTGGTGTGCGGCATGGTTTGACTATGAGGAGAATTTTGTATACATATATATATAGATATATATAGATGACAATATACAAATAAGGTACATGCAGGATAATGGTTTGACTATGAGGAGAATTTTATATACATACGTATATATACATATATATATATAGATGACAATATACAAATAAGGTTCATGCAGGAAAATCTTTTATTGAAAACAAAAAACAGACGTTTGACAATTTTGAAATGTTTAATTAATAAATAAATTCAAATACAAATGATGAGATTAAGTATTTTATAGCAGTACCAGGGCAAAAACACTGTTTGAAAACATCAAAATATTGAAGATGTTTGTCATGTTTCGAAATGTTCTTTACTTCTGCTCCTCAATACATTATATCTTGTCAATTTAATTAACAATTTTTTAGAAAAAAAAATCATGAAATTTAATATGCAAAGTATCAAATAATTTTTTTTAAAAATGAAAATATTACAAAATTCAAGATCGTAAAGCTAATGTTAAAAGTGATACAATTTTTAGCGCATTTTCGAGAAGTGGAATGCGCTATTGTATCCGTTTTGTCCGTCTGTCCGTCCGTCCGTCTGTCATCACCCTAGATCTCAGCATCCATAAGTCCTAGACCCATGATGTATATATGTTTTTTGTATGTCCTGACCTGCCATTTGTGCATCAACACTCAGTTACTCGATCCGACCTCTTGTTTTTATAAAATAAACCCAAATAAACACTCCAGTAGTGTACTATAATCTGAGATTGTACAGGTAACATGACCCAAGTAAACACTCGAGTAGTGTACTGTAATCTGAGATTGTACAGGTAACATGACCCAAGTAAACACTCGAGTAGTATACTGTAATCTGAGATTGTACAGGTAACATAACCCAAGTAAACACTCGAGTAGTGTACTGTAATCTGAGATTGTACAGTTAACATGACCCAAGTAAACACTCGAGTAGTGTACTGTAATCTGAGATTGTACAGGTAACATGACATAATTTGATGTATTCATGAGGCATTTATTGAAATGTTTTACACAGTAATACACGTCAACATTTTAAGTATTAAAAAGATTACTTGTAAGACAATTCTATACACAGCTCAAAACACACTCTATGTATACATTTAAAGTTATGCAATCAATATTTGTTTTTATCGTCAATGGTAATAACATTGGATAATAGTATAAATCTTTTCATTTTATTCAAAATGTAGTCGTCTTAGAATATGTCATTATTATAGAACATTGATGTTTTACTTTTATAAGAAAATTTACATTTGTCTATACATAAATATCATTATATTTACACAACATTATCATAAAAATGTCAATAATTGTATCATTATCATCAGTCCCATGTCCAGCACATGGACACATCAACACACACCAGTGGCCAGTATTTCATTCAGTCTCTGTCATGTCAAATCTCTTATTTTGCAAAGCCAACTCTTCCATTGTCGACATCTTAACCGACCCTCTTCTACAGTGACTTGAAGGAGTATTTTCGTCAGGGTATCATGTCACAGTACATGACCGAACAACGCAACCTTGCGTCTCTTATTTTGGCGCTTAAATGGTTTCTTAAGGACCCGCAATGGGGGCTATATTCAGTCCACGACATACTGTTTGGTCTGTTGTACAAAATAAGAGATTTTAATAATTTTTTTCATGCATTTGTTTAAAATGCCTGAAGCCTTCTTTCATTGATAGGTAGTAATGTCCAGGTCCCACATCCATACATTAATAGGCAGTAGTGTCCAGGCCTCATGTATTTGTATAAACATGCCTGCAGCTTGCTTTCATTGATAGCCAGCAGTGTCCAGCTCTGAAATCCATACAGAACAATGAATTTTACGAGAGATCGGTATAGTCTGAGCTTTGTTTGAAGGCTAATATTTTTTGCTGGTCCGTTTAAAAGAATCGTAATTGAAGTCATTGCAGACCTGATACGACCTTTAACTTAGGGTCAAAGGTACGACCTCTAGATATAATGACTATAATAAAAAAAAATAATAAAAAATAAAATAACAAGTTTTTTACTATAAATCCTTTTTATACGTGACATAACTATAAGGATGTTCATTATAATATGCAGGGCAAAACAATCCAAAAATATAAAATTCTAGTTACTTATGCATTGACATAAATACAGCAGGTATCAATTTTTCGATAACATTTTATTCTATATGTTTGAAACTAAAGGGAGTCTGCACAGCCTGTGAGAGTTTTAACAACGACATCAGGGACACATTACAAGAAATAGACGGCGATGGCAACATCTATGAGAACAGTGTAAATGTGGACCTTAAGAACAGATACACATCGATCATACCAAGTAAGTTTGTCTATTCAGTGGGAATAATTAGTGCCTTTTGTATTATTCAAATTCATTTTTATTTTATTCATTTACTTTTTTAATGAAATATTTCAAAATATATGGACATATTAAATGTATAATTTTAAAAAGTCAAAATGTCTATGCAAAGTCATTTGAAACTGTATAAAACAAATATATAAAAGAATTTTATAAAGGGATATCAATTCTGATGATTTCATTACAGTTGTATTGTCTAAAAAACATATTTCACATTGCAACCATAAACCTGTTAAATGCCAGATATTTTTTTTTTAATTTAAACCTGTCTGTTGTATAACAATTCCTGACAGAACAACGCTTCAGACCTTACTTATCATGTGAGAGCAAAGACATGGGAGAATATATCAATGCTGTTTTTGTTCCGGTAAGATATATTTCTTTTTTTTTTTTATTTTAAAGAAACAATAAATGCTATTTCTTTTCCAGATATACACTTTTTAACCTTATTAGTCTGTAACATCGCTTTTATTGTGCTCTAAGTGTTTTCATTAGCTTCACCCCACGCCTTGAATGACCCCAATCATTTTACCATCTGCGACTTGAGAAACAAAAATATTCATTAAAAAAAATAAATGAAAACAGAATGAAACAAGAAAATTGAAAACAAAACACATCCATTTCAAAACTATACACAGGTGTACTTGACATAATTTTCTGATATACCAGGGATTTTACAAGAAAGACCACCAGCTACTCACCCAACTACCACTGCCGAATACGGTTGTAGATTTCTGGCGATTGGTCTCACAGTACGATGTGTCACTCATTGTCGCCTTTGAAATAGATGCCATGGCCAACGATAAGGTGACTGATTTATGTACTTACACCCTGCCTCCACCTAATATCAAATGTTTAAATGATGCTCTACTTATATATAATTGTTAAGTTTTTTGTTTAGAATTTTTTTTTTATTAAAAAAAACAAACAAACAAAACAAGCAATTATAACCGATTGGTAATTGAATGAAGAAGAAGAAGCAAGTCTAAAAAAATTATTTTATTTTCCTTTTAACAATGAATTCAGACATTTGGCAGCTATTTCCCTGCTGGAGAAGATAAGAGCCTGATTTGCCCTCCGTTTGAGATAATTTCATCAGTCAAGAAACAAGAAACTTTATGGGAAGAAAGGCGACTTAATGTTCAGACAGAAAAGTCTAAACTTTCTGAGCCTACCTCTGTAAGTTAGTTTTCCTTGTAACATGAAAATGACATCAAATAAAAACAATAAATATCTAGATATAAATTATGGGTGGTCTTTTTACAAACTGAGTTGTGATTAGTTCCATTCAGAAAGTTTATCTATAAGTTGTCAAACAAGTAGCGTTTATGGTCTGTATCGAAGATTTTTCTTAATGCTCAAGGAAATTGGCCATAAAATGTGTTGGTAATAAAAATGTTTATGAGTGCTTTTTAGAGATTCGATAAATATAAACGAGACGCAAATTTAAATCTGAATACGTTATTTTATATATGAAAAAAGATAGTAAATCTTAATTATAATTTATTGTCAAAACATAAAGTGCAAATCTTTGAAGTCTCTACAAATCTTCAACTGTTACAGGTAGCACAGAGCCACTCAGTTATTCACTTAAAATGTCTCTTCACGGAACTTAGCCCTAGGAACCTACTGAGTCTCTTAACTCAAGTAAGGTCATATGACACGAATGCTCAATCGAGAACACTATACACGTGCAGGTAATGCTAATGCTAATTATATTAATAACATATACCACCCATAAATATTGAAGGTGAAAAATTATAAGAACAGCAACATGTGATTACATTTTAAAGTAGATTTTCTACACCATTTTCTTACTTTATTTTTTTTATTTACAGCGTTTGGATATCTGCTTCTGCTACTAACAATGCTACTTATACTACCACTACTATTACTACTACTACCTACTGCTACTACTACTACTACCACTACTGTTACTACTACTACTACTACTACTACTACTACTACTACTACTACTACCTACTACTACTACTACCACTACTGTTACTACTACTACTACTACTACTACTACTACTACTACTACTACTACTACTACCTACTACTACTACTACTACCTACTACTACTACTACTACTACCACTACTGTTACTACTACTACTACTACTACCACTACTATTACTACTACTACTACTACTACTACTACTACTACTACCACTACTGTTACTACTACTACTACTACTACTACTACTACTACTACTACTACTACCACTACTGTTACTACTACTACTACTACCACTACTATTACTACTACTACTACTACTACTACTACTACCTACTACTACTACTACTACTACTACTACTACCTACTACTACTACTACTACTACTACTACTACCTACTACTACTACTACTACAATTACTACTACTACTACTACTACTACTACTACTACTACTACTACAACTACAACTACTACTACTACTACTACTACAACTAATACTAATAATAATAATAATAATAATTATACTTCCTTTTTTATTATATTAGTTCTAATAAAATAAATGTCAAATAAATAATAAATATTTTAGAATAAATTCCTTACTACGTATATCAACAGAAATGGAGCCTATTACAGTGGCCTGATCTGTGTGTTGTCACTAGTGTTGGACAGAATTAAATCCGACGGCTACGTCAGTGTTCCTATCGTTGTGGGAGAAATCAAGTCAATAAGACTGGAGGTTATCCCCACACAGGTAACCCTGGCAATTAATATACATATACGGAGCATTTCTAAACGATTATGAGTATCTTGTAAGATATAAACTTTTATTTCCCCCACCCCTTCCGGGGAAATGTGTATCAAACAAAACACAATATAAGTGAAATGCTCATAAAGAATCAACTATTTAATGTTGTTAGACTTCATTTTTTAAATTTTAATATAACCGCTAGAACCACTGGGGTCTTTCGTGGAAAACAAGTAGAGGGATTTGAAATGTTTCGAACAGCTTTCATACGCTATTTTTTTTCCAGTGGTTCTACTTACTCTCGTATTTACACAATTTTATTCAGATTTTTATTTGCGTGTGTCGCTATTTAAAAAAAATAAATAAAATATAGATATATATTGTTATTCTAAGTGCCACATTGTTAATATCTATTGTACTAGTTACTAGAGCATAATACATTGCAAATACAAGTAAATTCATTTTTAATGCACCCATGTTCAATAAATTTGATTGTTTTCCTAAATCACTGAGATACTTAAATTGATCATAATTAAAATAAAAGCTCCATATGAATAATGTGTTGAAAACTGGAATATGCTTTTGACATTTTGGCGAAATAATTTCAGGAGCAATACCGCGTCATATACGATGTGCTAGTCAGATACTTTGAAACATCAAAACAGTATTATAATGTAGACAATAGCGTCGGTGTCAGAACAAATGAAGTTTCTACCGTAAACGAGGAAAACTGCAATGATTCTGATGACACACACGTTTACGTCAACGTCTGATTCACGTTTACAAATTAAAGGACTGCAAGGAGCAGGTAATAAGATGAAACCAAGTATCTAAACCCATTCTGGTTTGCCCTTTCATCACTGTAAAAGACATTTTTAGCTACAATATATTTTATTTGGTTTAGTTCATCAAGGGAACTTTCTTTTACAATCAGTGTGGTTTTATTTTATCATCACATTTATTGATAATTATATGTATTTCTTAGTATCCTATTTTTGTCTAACATTAACAAGCAAAACGCTTTAAGTTACTTTAAGTTAAGGAATAAAATAAATACTGTGTATGTAAATAATTTATTTATCAGATTTTTTATTTTATAATGTTTGATACATATTTTTTTTAAATGTAGATTTTTTTGTTGTTGTAATTTTCATTTGTTTCCCAATTAATTTTCACTGATTTTAAACACTTATTTCAAAGTATTTTTTATATATTAAATTGAATATAATGTAATATTTTATTTATAATTCGCTTCAAACCAATAAATTATTAATATCATTTTATGATAATACTTCTAAGTAATCGTATGTTTTTGAATTTGTCTCTTGTATTTTAAAATTTGTTTCAGCAATGTTTAAAAATATGAATCGAAAGATTTGTTTTGGTAAATTATCTCTGTCATTTTACAATTAATTTGAAATTTTGAAATAAAAAAAAAATTATTAAAAAAACACAAGTTAAATAGCCTTTTAATAATCACATCTTGATAAACTTGTAAAAGCGTCGATAAAGTCAAATAGAGCAAGTGAGGATTGAATGCCCACAAAAAATAATGAATAAATAAAAGATTAACGGCTCAATTTAAAAACTATTTGTTTCCATCTCATAGTATTTTTAACAATTTTTTTTTCTACTTTAAAATTCAAAGTGAAACTCATGCCCAAAAAAATAATAATTTTTTATGAAATAAATCATATCCAATTACATGTATTTCTTCTTCTTTTTCTTTTAAAGTTCTTGAATGCTTTATAAATCATTCTTATTTTAGCAACAAAAAAAAATAAAAAAATAAAACACTTACAAACAAAGAGGAGAGGGACAGAGCGAGAGAGTGAGAGAGAAAACGAAAAGGAGGAATGGTTATAAATTTGAGATGCTAAGCCTTCATTTTATTTCAAAATTTTCCTTTTGGAATATCTTTTTATATGAAATAATTGAATATATCATTTTATATCCACACATGGACTTGTCCAACAATCATACCTTCCCAATCTCTTTATTTCTAGGTTGTTTAAAATCCAATAATAAATTATCTGGCCTCCATTTATTCCGCTTATTTTTTTATTCAACATTTACACTCCCACGAAGCAACAATTTTTAAAATAAAACATCCATCGGAAATAACGTATTTGAAGAATGTTCTCAAAGGCTGCAAAAAATTGTCTATACATCAAGTCAAGGTAATTGAAGCTGCAGTCAGTCTTTTATAAATTTAATGCTATAAAATAACCAAGGGCTTTAACAATTTTTGGCAGTTCGTAACAATGCAGTTTACACTGAAAACAAACAACTCAGAAATTGAAAACGGGTTATTTGAGTTATATACGAAATTTGAGGTCGTCTTGAGACAGGCATTTTAATATGAGATATCTAAAAATGATATAACATTTATCACGTAAAGCTTTACCATGATAATTATTTACCAATCATGAGTTAGGAGGCCGGAAGGGGTAGACATAAGTGTTAAGGGTAATTCAGGATTACTGCTTTCAATTTCAGTAAAAAGTATTCATTTTAAAAAATAACCCGTTTATGTCGACGGCCTATGGGTGTGCCGAAAAATGTCGAGATAACCGAGGATCGAGTTAATCGACAACCCATATGGCAGCAAAATATTAACATGTGCTTGAAATTTCTTTATGCACATGATGTGCGTTAATATTTAATAAATGAGAATGTTTTATGCACGTGTTTTTTTGGATTATATCTTTTACACTTAAGTGATGCCGTTATTTGTTTGATGAAGTGATCGCCATGCTATACAAATTTACATGCATGTTTGCTAACAACAAAAGCCATATGTACACCAACTGTTCATCCATTTAATCAGGACCGGTTTTCCTTAACTTCCTTCAGTCGGTATATTACTTTATTAGCCGGAGTTATTATTATTTTTTTTTGTTTTACGGCAGAATACCAGAGCTAATGACCATTGACATTACGGGTTTTCTTAATAATGATATTTCGATCTATAAAAAAAAAAAATAAAAAATATACGTCATCACTGTTAGTGGTGTTCGCTAGCAAATGATTTTTAATTTTTAAAAAGTTTTCACATAGTACCAGAAGTAACACAGCGCAGAGAGCTGAACGGGCTGTGACATCACCAGCAGACCTCGTGAGGTGGAAATGTGATGCCTTACTTTCTTGGTTATAAAAGAAGAATTCAGGGAAAATACGGACCAGACAATAAAACGGGATTTTGTTTTAACGCAAAAACAAACTGACTTGACAATTGATAATCGAGATAACCGACGTTAAGTGGCAAATTTTGCCTTCTTTTGTACTCGAGATATTAGGGTTCGGCAACTTAATGGAAGCGACATAACCAATGAGAAAATGCTAAGATAAAGAGAGAATTTGGTGGTTCCAATTCAAAAGCGTCGACATAATAGTTTGGCGAGACAACCGAGATCGAGATAAGGGGGTTCGACTGTATTTAATGTAAATTAAGTTTAAATACATGTGTTAAGTTATTAGTAACTAAAAAGACATTAGCCGAAATGTTTTATTATGTATCAAATTTAAAGAAGGCTTAATTATATCGAAATAAATCTTTCAACTCTCGTGTATCTTGTAAAAATGCTACCGTAAAAGGAAATAACACCGTTAAATTAAACAACTCTAATGAATTAAATATAGATCTAGGTAAATTTAACTTTAAATAAGATTACATTTTAGAAAACCTTTTGAAATGTCAATTCAATTGTAATTTTCTCATTGCATATTCTAGACTACTTACTGTAAAATAAATGAAGACGTTGACAGTAGATTAACAGTAAAAGTTACTTTGTATGTTGAATACTTAATACCAAAAGAAAGTTTTTTCCAAACAATACTAGACGTTGTTAGACATTTCTGTCATTTCGAGTAACGGGATTCAACATGAACGAGTTCCTGTGATGTAGCTGGATCAAATGTGAGTAAAATATCCAAATGAGTCATTGAATAGATTTTGGAAAATGATCCTATTAAGGAAAGAAATAATACTAATAATAAATAGATAATTTATATAGCCTTGCATTCCAGTAAGGAACTGGACTAACAGCGTTTTTAAATAAAGGTAGTAACATAAGTATAAATAATAAATTAGCATTCATACTCTAGCTTTCACAGTAATTATAATACATAAAACAAAAAGCTACGTTAATAATTGAAAGAAAATTTGAAAAAAAAATGTCATAAATGCTGTCTTGAAGGGCTTGGTTGATTAAATACTACGGATGTGTAATGGCAGTGAATTCCATTGTTTAGCTGTACAGAAAGAGAACGAGTTTTCGCCAAATGCTTTAATATATATCTTAGTAACAGAGAGAAAGCGTGTATTTGCAGAAGAGCTAAGCTGACGAGTGGGTAAGTAGACAAACAAAAGTTTAGTAAGATAAGGGCATGTGTCGGGAAAAGAAGTTGTGACAGAGGACAGCCAGTTTGTAATAATATCGGGATTGTACGGTTAGCCAATTATGTGAGTAAAGTAGCTGAGTAACATCGTCACGTTTGTTAGCCTTAAAAACTAGTCAGGCAGCTGAATTTTGATTTTTGTGTAGATTTTCAATGTATTATAGGTGCATCTGACAGAAGAGAACTACAATAAGCAATACAATCTACAACAAGAGAACAGACTAGAGTTTTTTTTTACAGTTGTTGTTAAGTAATGTTGGATTGAGCTGATCTGACGGATGATGTGTAGGCAGAGCGACAGATGTGATTGATGAAGTTGATAGTAGACATGTTGCAGAAATAGAGTAACCAAGATTTATAGTCGATGCTGTGAACAGTATATCTGAATTGGCTACAAAAGTTAATGAGGAAGAGACAAAGAAATGCGATTTATTGTTGTTATTGTACTTCAGTCTTGTCATCATTCCGCTTGAATTTGATGAAATCATTCAAGACTTTGCCTCACCAATGCAATCTTGCATCAAAAGAACAGTGGACTCAATATTAGAAGGATAAGTGTGAGTGTATTCATGATTGTCATCAACAAATTATTTGTTTTTAACTGAATGCTGTCCAATAAGTAAATGAAGTGACCTGGTATAAAGCACAAAAAGGACTGGACTGAAAACAGAGCCCTGACGCACACCATAAACCAAGTCAGCATTGTGTGAATACAGCCATCTACTGATACAATCTGTGATCAAATAGATAAGTGTAATAGTATGATTGAAACCAAGCCAGAACGGAGCCGGAAATTCCAAAATAATTTCGCAGGTTTACTCAAGGATTTCTTTTGCGTAATTTTTTTTTTTACTGTTAACGCAATTTCCCTTGGGAATTGCGTTTATAGATTCAAAATGTCTCGCAATCAGATATAGGATTCGGGTCCTTTGCAAATATGTTAAGGGTGTCCCGAGGATGTGCACGGGGCAAAAACATTAACAAAAAAATGTATTGGATTTCTTAGAAAATAAAGTAAACACCGAATAAATATCAGTATCTCGTCAATTTCTCACCAAACATAACATCTATCAGGTTTTTAAAAAAAAAAAAAAAAAAAAAAAAAAAAAACCTAAACGGTAGCTAATAATATTTAGAACCAATTTGGAAAACGAATTTTGGAAAAATCTATTTTCGTTCCACCCAATTAATATTAGCAGGAGTTTGCAGATAGCAGATGTTTTTTTCATTTTCATTTTTTTAAAATTTGAAGTGACATTTAATGTCATATACAATAGTGCTTCTTAAATTTTAAGTATGGCGGACCGGCTGAATTTTTTTATAGCTTCAGACACTGGTACACTATTTCCTGTAATTTCATTGTAGTGAAATGTAATTATTTTGTCCTGTTTTTTGTTTTGTTTAACTTTGTACGCTCATTGCTAAATTTGACACGTTTTTTAGGATTGGTTGCAAATGGAAGGCTATATTTACATTTTGCTATCCTTTCTTGATAACTTCTGCAATACCGGCTACTGAGTGCCCAAGGACCGGCAAGGGTTCGCGGAAGCCCACTTTTAGAAGCACTGATCTAGAATAATGATGTTTTCCCCCTTTGAGACTGTTTAAGTTAGATTGTTGCACGGTACGCAATAGATCTATTTTGACACATTCTTGGTGTGATCCAGCGTGTGGGAATTGACGTCATATTTTGTTTAGTTTCTGAATTACTGATTAGAATTACTTTTAATGTAATCTAGAATGATTTCACTTGAATAAAAAAAATATTTATGGAAATTGCATTTAAATATTCATCCGAGTTTCTATTACTATTACTTGTTTATTGCTTGTTTTAAATCCTGTGAGGTTCCTTTTAAAAATCAGGTCCTGCAAGTCTGTAAGTGTTTTTTTTAATAAAGTGATAATTCTACCATGGTCTGATCTTTACTTAGAATCATAAACATCAAATGATTGTTAAGTACTGGTTTTACAGTGTATATGGTGCATGTCATTAATTTACAGTAAAAAAAATTTCATCACAAATTTTAAAATTTTTGTTCAAAATACACTTGACAATATAAAAAATAAATCTTGGTTTTCCATATAAAATAATTGGTTAGGGGATCAAAGGGGCTGGCTTTTTGACACATAATTTTAATTATTTGCTTGGCCTGTGAAGCTTGAATTAATTGCCAACAAACCGGTATGAGCTGAGGGATTTTATCAAGAACCTTTTGCAAAAGAAGTCTAAATTACCAGTTTTCTTTTTTGTTTTTAATTTAAAACTATTATTATAGAACCATAAAACCAAAAAAGTTTACACGTCTTCAGACTTTAATCCATTTATACTGTAATGACAAATATTTACTGCGAAGTGTATCTTAAGGAGTTCAGATAGTCGTAATGAATTCAGACATGAATTCACAACAAAACTTGTTTTAAATAGATTGCATTAAAAAAAAAATTTAAATTAATTAATGGCTTCTATATTTTAAATTTATTTTGTTAGCAGGGGGGGGGGGCTTGTTGGAAAGCCGCGTAAAGCTGTTCTTGCGTCAAGTGGCTTTAAGCTGGACTGTAAGAGGTCTCGAGTATTGAGGAAAAATTACTCTTGTCAGTCTCGCCATCATTCAACTAATTGACCAAGTGCTTGTCACAGAGGGCTTGTAGATTCATAAGTTTCCAGCAAACTGACTCGATCCGTATTCTCTAACACTAATACAGTTTATTGCGCAAATAATTAACCAAATTTCCCCCTTACTAAAACATATACTTTGCAGTTAATGACTTAACTTATTTTACTTCCCTTTTGTGCAAGTACATATGAATAGTTATCAAATCTACAAGGTAAAAAGATTTAAAGATTGTTGGATGAAAAATGAGTAGGAAGGAAAACCCCACTTTTGTCTATTCACGCACTAAAAAACTATGTCTCAAAAATGTTCACTTCTTTTTTTGTAACACGGCAGTTTACATATATAAATTTTATAGAACACTTTTTACACTAACATTATAAATATCTGATTTTAAATAAGATTTTACTTATTGATGGATAATCATAATAATTTCTATCACCTTTCATGTAAAATGCATCTTTAGCGGAAAACTAAAATATATTTGTAATTATATGGAGAGCAATGTGCACAAGCATTACGGTATTTTGTTAATTAACTCTATTAAAACATATAAATATATTGTATTTTGTTATTTAAATTGGGTGTCCTGATTGAAGTAGTGTTGTNATATATTCATTTACATTTATATTGTTTCGTCATTTGTCTTTTAATTAACAACTAGAGTATAACAAGTGTGGGGAGATAGACTGGTTGTGAGATTTCGTACAGAGTCAAAACACAACTGAAGTTTTCTACTTGAGCATTGAGCACGTTACTATAGTAGTGTAAATTCTTTGCTTATAATATTATTATTAATAATCATATAATAGCAATATTTGCGATGTTGATATTTTTCATTAATTTGACGTGTAAAGGAACACGTATTAGCTAACTAAATAACTTTATGTATACTTTAGTAGAAAACAACTATATTTACTAAAACATCATAAAAACAAGTTTGTGCTCTTCAAAAAATATAACATTTCTTGTTAGAGTAACTCAAAGAAAAATCAATAAGCATGAGGCGTTTTGAAGCATTGCATTTTTAGAGTACATTTTGAATAGAGTTTAAAAAATAACAAAATATGTCAAAGTTATATAATAGTTATACTATATCTCAATTCCCAATGCTTTTCAAATCCTTGTATATGTCATTAAGTCTTACTAAGTACACTCATCAAAATATTTTTAAAAAGCTGTAACACCCTTTTCGAGAGGCATGTGCAAGCTGTTAAAACTTCCTGGTGTTATATTTGTCTGAGGAAATGGCTAAGTTTATGACAATCACTTCAAGCTAGTTTGACCAGCTGTAAGTTTGAAATTTGTTGGGGCAATTAAAACTTTAAAACTTTTATTTTTATAAACTACTTTTTTTAAAAACAAAATATCCAAGCTTTTTAAAATTTAAAGACTTTATAAATGCTATTAAAAAAAAATAAAGTTTATTTTTAACTATTGAATGACATTTGCTTCAGGCGCACTTGAGGACTTGTGCATACAACGTCATTGTACAAGTTTATTTAACATGAGGTGGTTTTATGTTTTCATTCTCTTCACAACTTGTTTGCTAAATGTGAAAACTAAATGTAAGTCCATTTAAATAATTGATTTTTAAAATTATGTTGTTGACTTGTATCTCTATTTTGGTAATGAAGTATCATTTTAAATTGAATATATTATGAATGAAGTGAAAAATGTGCCACATCAGAATAATTGGTGCTTAGGCAACGAAGTTGAAATAAGGGGGTTGTCGTATATCTTAGTCGTCTTATACTCTGGAAATAGACCGTATTTCTGATAAATTTATTTAAAAGATTAAATTTGAGAATTAGATTGAAGATAAACCATTTAAGACAAAAACATCGCATCTCAAGTGATATAGTAATATAGCCTCTGACCTATGGGAAGTGTCCATGTAAAAAGAAAATTGCCTACAAGTTTTATATGAGTCTCACATTAACATTACAAGACAGTAGAGTTTGACCCATATCCTTCCTTAAAGAAGATCTAAAATCAAAAGAATATAAACATTTTGAAAAGGATTACAATTATGAATCGCATTTAGCAAATACTTAACCTACTCGTAAAAAAGTAATCGCTCTAAATAAAGACTTCATGATAAAAGATACAAGCATAATTTTTTAATTAAAGATACTTTGTAAAGATATTCTAGTGAATACATAATATATTGTTTCCTATCTAAGAATCAATATTTCAAGAAAAGTTGATCAAGATCTGAGATTGTTTAAGATCTGGAAAATGTATAGTTTTGTTCAGACAGCCACAGAAAAAAAAACTTAAGAATATTTTCAATATATATCTGTCAAAAATCCACATTGCAACAAAGTGTAACATACGATTGGTCAATCACTTAAATGTGGGGTTACGGTGGTCTAAGTTGTAGCGAGCTGGACTACCGAGCCTCTGCAAGAACCCGTGTCGCGGGTTCAAACAGTGGATCTGGCAAGGCCCCAGGGGCATTGTGCTAGCCACACAATCCCATGCTCGTTAGTGGTCCATGAAACTTGTGAACTCTACTTCACTTGCTCCCATGGGCCTTTATGGTCTGTAAGGGATATTCCTTAATTATTAAATTATTAATCTCTTAAATGTTGACCAATGTGACCTTTTAGATTAGAGCAGTAAACTTAACACTATTCATAAATGTAACTACTTGAAACACAAAAGTGAACCAAACATAACAGTATTAAACATAAAAATACTTTGAAATTTTATTTTGTACTTTCTTTATAGGCGCATTGACAGTTATAGTTACTGAGCTTGAATTAAAATTATTATATTCATACAAACTATTTTTCTTTGCTTGAAGACTTTGCCTTCTGAAAGAAGTGAACATGTGTAAAAAAATATTTATATGTTCTATTGTTGTTCTTCAATATTAATTTATCTTTGTTTCGTTCTTTTTATGACAGCGCCTTGTAACAAAAGGGGAGGGCTCGGGCCCGATTGTAAATTAAAATGTAACTGTGATCAAGAAAGTTGTAAGGACAGAGGTCACTGTAAACCCAAAACTAAATGTTTAAAAGGATTGTTTGGAAGAAATTGCGAATACCGTAAGTAGCATGTTCTGATAATATTTTCATACATTAAATTCTCAATGATTCAAGATTATTTTTAAAAAAATTGTTACAAACTCAAAATATAAGAATTTAAAAATCGTATGAATCTGTTTCAATCAGTTTTCTGTTAGAGAAACATAAAGCAACCTTTTTATAAGACATACTAAGGTTTTTCGGTTAATTCTCGAAAAAAGACCCATGACTTTTACTTTCATTTGTTTGCAAAAAAATTATTTGCTTATGATATATAATATAAACTACGTTACAGGCATTGTTTGAAATAAGACATACGAAAATATGCCTAGGCAGCGGCGAAGGGTTGGTATGTGCCACCCAGGGCAAAGAAAAATTTGCCCCCCCCCCAAGAAATGTATGTCAACACCATATCAAAATGAAGTCAAGATAGTTATTATTAAAAAGTAATAATGGCACTAAAAGGTTTATGTCAGGGATAAAAAATAAAGCTTTATTTCTTTCATAAAATTGGACATTTCTGTTTTCTTGATTGTAAAATGTTTAGTGTATCAAAGTTTTCAGCCTTGCTATGTTCAATAGCCAAAATTAAAATAGAAATAGATTTTGACGTAATCGTTGCTGATCTTAAATGGAAAAACTATTTTAAAACCTTGCATTACTGAAGACAATAATTGTAAATACTGTTCAAATTTACTATATTACTTTGGGCAAGGTAAATTCGAGCCTTAATATCTTAATAAACGTTTACAAATCGGCTTGTCTTGAATTCATTAATTTGTTTAAACCTGTTGGGTGGAATAGTCTTTGCTTGACAATGTCATTTGAATACTCTAATTTAAAGGCAATATTTCAAAGACCAACAGATTTTTTAGTGTACAAAAATTGTACCTCTTTAATAAATTCTACATGCCAGCCAAAATTTCACATACATTTCTATAATATTCTCATCTTGTGAATAATTGAACTTTCTTCTCAATAGTTTTTCTAAATAACATATATACATATTTTGGATCACCAAATCTTGATCTCTGGTACTTGAACTGAAAATCCTACATGTGGAAGAAAATCAGTAGTCCCGAGCCTGCGCTCTTCATGGGGCTTCCCGGAAAACCCCCTCAGCCCTCTGGCCCCCTAAGGGACGTAAAGTAGAGAAGCCCCCCGGAGCGGTCGCTGCTACAAACGGCCGCCTTGGCGTCCAGGACACTAGGTCGAAAACGCCTCCCACTAAGTGTGCCTCCCGAGAGAGGTGTGGAATTTCTTACTGTGACTCGCTATCAACATAGTATCACTTTGGCGCCACCACGGCAAAGCTTACGAGTCTCTATAGTTTAGATCGCCGCATAGCGTGGGATCATCACTGACCTCCCCAGGGCTTAACCCCCACCGGAAGGTTTCCTCAGAGCTGGCGACCAAAAGCATTTCCTGGTGGTTCCTTTTGCTATTCCGTGCTGGCGCTCCTAGCCCTAAACCAGCACCGCTCAACAGCGTTGCTAGTTAATTGAGGGGGACGAAACGGTCGCTTCGGAGTAACCCGACCCTCAACGGGTACTTTGGTTTTCATCATCGGCATTGCATCTAAATGCTTTGCCTAAGATCCGTACAGTGACTGTAATCATATATGACTAGCACCTAACACCTAACAACGGCCTTCGGCTATCCAAGCCTGGGGTTTGTCAGTTTCAGGTCGCAATGTACTCCACGACCTTACTCGTCTATCGAACCGCGTAGAGGTCACCCCATCTTGACAGTGGTACTTGAACTTGAAGATTCGATTAAAAGGATGAGGTATGCACATAAAATTGTATCAATTATCAAAGCATCCTTTAAGTATTACATTTATTTTTCTGAGAGCATCTTCTACGAAGCATTTTTTCTAGAGTTAATTTAGCCGCCCCCCCCCCAACACATAATGTGAGGCTCCGAGCTTTCGATTGGCTCATTTTTCATGTACATTAAGTTTTGATTTTACAATAGAAGCAGCTGTAAATGTTAATTATCATATAAGATACAACGACATAGAAGTTTTATATTCTCATAATATTTTAATACAGGAGCATTAGTATCAGAAGTTTCGACAGTTCAAAAGTTCACATGAATTTATTTCTAAAATTAGTATCTTATTGGGTTTTTCTTTTATTTTGATAAAACGCTTGACTTATACATTTTTTTCTTTGGAACTAATTTACGACCAGAAATTTACCACCCTTTGCAAAGTGCCGCCCGGGGCATTTGCCCCCTTGCCCCTCGCTACGCAACTGTGCTTAGGCCATGTATAGAATGCCTGAAGATTTCCGGCAAAGTATAAAATTTTTAAAACTTTTACATGCTGGGCCTAGGCATTCTATTGAATGCCTTAAAGTAGGATTTCGTTTAGGCAAAGTTTAGAAAAGCAAAACATAATAATTTATTGATGATTACGTACCTGGTATTTTAAAGTGGAAGTAGTAAAACTTAAAGCAGGTGATTTGTGCTCTGTATAATTTTTCATTCTCTGTTTCAACATCTTTTAAATCATCGTCATGTAGGATCGACGTTGTAACGCCTACATTAATTCTGTAGCCAAATAGAGCTTTGAATGGTGATCTTTTAATCCCAGAATAAAAAGCTCTGTTCCTTTTGAGTAACGCTCATTCCAGTGGTCAGTTATCCAAGCACAAAGCATGTTTTTGATGTCCTGGTTAGCTTTTTCGACGCTCCCATGGCTTTCTATGTGGCACGGCCTGCCATATACGATTTTCAAGATGAGACAGTACTCCTTTAGGCTGCTTACCACACTGTTTTGAAACTACCGTCGTTAATAGACAGTAGAATCATTGGGAAACCAAGAACATAAAATGTCTGCAAGTTGGTATGCTACTCCTTGTGCCTTCTTTGTCTTCAGGACCCTAAGAACAACAGCTTGGTGGGATGATATTAATACACCATAGTCATCTTGTATTCCCCATCAGGATGTGATTGAATGTCAATGAGATCGACTGACAATGAGCGTTGAATTCAGAAACAGCCTTTTAGGCCTCTTTATTGTTTTTTTTTTCTGGGAAGGTTCACTAAGGTTAATACACAGTTCGATATAATGACAGTTAACTTTCTTGTGTTTGGTTGAAAGTTCTTTAAACATTTTGTACCGTCCTCCATAACTAACGACCGAATGGGTTTATGAAGTACGTCAAATATCTCAGTGTCCATGACTAAAAATAAAACATGCATGGCAGTCACGCTTTCGTTTGCAGGGCAAATCAACTTAGCTTTATTTTCTATCATCATGACACTATAGTATTTCACAAGTCAATAGTCCCGTGGGTCTTGCTTAATGATGGTATTAGCTATTTAACCTTACCCGCCTACTTTTGGTAAGAGTTTCGATTTTTAAAAAAACGCTGTTTTAGCTGTATATGCTCTTACTTTAAATAAGTCATGTAGGAACAATCGTTGCGTGACAACATTGCGTCATTCCTATCCTAGCACTACAGTCTCTTCCGCATGGTCACTCCGCAATCGAAGGGGAAAGTTATTAGAGAAAGTTTGTAGAATCTCAGGTGGATGTTATGAACTGACGTCATGAGAAAATTTTTGGCAACATTGGCTCGTGATTTGGTAGGGGAAACTCGTACCAGCTAAATACTGTCTCACAACAACTTTCAACAAACAAAGGCTGTGATTGCCATCATCAAACTACGACCAAAGCACCACCACCAACATCATTTGCTGGAAAAATAGTCGGGGTTAGGCCAATTACATATTTTGCCGAATGAGACCTCGGCATTCTAAAGAATGTCTATTTCATAATTTGCCTGAAACCAACAGCCATTCTTTACATTGCTTAGAAAATCTGTAGAATGCCAGAATTCCACACTTAACCTGTAACATATATTTTATTTAGGGCTGTTAACGATTTGTTAAAATTGTATCGTTAGCAGTTGAAAAATGTACCATTATGTAATCGTTAATTCTATTAAAACTGAGAAATTAAAGTGTATGATGTCATACTTAACCCTTATTAAACGATATTGCAGAAAATAATACTGGTATGTTTCCTATATATTTCAACTTTTAACCATCTACGGAAAAAAACAAGTGTGTTGAATATATTTCGTTCAAGTGACAAATATAACCAGCCGAAGTAATCAATCATTCACACTGAACTGAGGTAACTGGTATGCACTAAACGGTCTTGGCAAGAATAGGCCAGATTATACCCGGGTACATGCTGGTCGGGGGTTAATCTTGCCTGTTACACCGGTTCCCCATGAGTGTCAGTTTTCAAAAGATTATTTCTCACAAGCTCTCCCGGAAGCTTACTACATTTTAATCGTGATCGGATGAATGATTTAGTGAGCTATAAAGAACAAACATACAAACATACATTAATTTGTATATTATGTATATTCATTTTTTTCTGATTAACATTTGTTCAAAATAAAGTGATTTAAGATGAAATATATTTATTTTTAAAACGTCCGTCATTTATGACGGGTGAAACCCTATTATATATATATATGTATATATACACAAAGAGAGAGAGAGAGCGAGAGCGACCAATACATTATAGTAATCTACTAATAAAATTTGTATTGTGTAACATTTTTTTAGAGGACCTAATGACTATTCCAAGTGCTAGCATCGTAACAAACCCAATGGGACCAATTGAGTGGCTTGTGGACAGAAATGACAGAACCTGTAACACTAATGACAATCTGGAGAACATCTCAGTTACTTGGAATTCCTCGTTCTGGATCACGTGGCTCCAAATTAACCTGAATACAAATTCAAGTCATATCGGTAAATTAAGTAATAAACATTTTCTGTTAGTTTAATGAAATTATCAGACATTTAACAATGCACGTACCCACAATCCTACATAAAATTTTCCTACTACAATTCTTTCAATATGACTCATTACTCTGCCATGAAATCCACCCCATTGTCAATAAACTGTTTAACGTGATTTTGGTTTTTCTGATTGTACGTTTCGTTTATATGACCAAAAAAACAAAAACAACTTATCAACTCCACGCTCACATTTACCTACATAAATACATATTTAACCACTTTTATTGATAACTAGCAATAACAAATACGTACATAGATACTTAAATAGATACCAAATAAAATACATAAGAAATATATATTATATTTTCTTTGTACAAGCATGCTTGCATATATGTTGAATCTGCATCATGTTTTCCTGTCTATGTTTCTATTTAAATAAATTACTCTCTATATATTTATAAACCTATTGTTCTCCCCCCTCTCTCTCTCTTTCTCTCTCTCTCTCTCTCTCTCTCTCTCTCTCTCTATCGCTGTTAGTGTATGTCCTATCTTTTCTTTAAACCTTTTTCAATCCACCATAAGCTGTTTTTGTTTTAATTTTTATCATATATTATAAAAACATGTCACACTTTTACTTTCTGGTTAAAATATGATAAGAAAATTTTAAAGATGTATTTATTGCAGTAGCTTTTCACTAAATTATTTCACTATTTTTCACTATTAGTTGTTCAGTATATGGTCATGAAACATATAGTTATTAAACGTACAATGTATTTTATCCACTTAAAATACTTCATGCCAATCAATGCATTCCTCTTATTTATAATTATTTTTGAAATCATTTTGTAAGACTTTTTTGGTAAAATATGTTTTAGCCAACTCCATTACGAGTAACCAAATGTCTTTCCCTTGCTCGTATGTATCGTCATTCCAAGACACTATTAACTGGTTGTGTTATGGAAATTTGAATGGAACGTTTGTCTGCATTAGTTTTCAAAACATTTCTTCAAATTTGTTTCGTGAAATGGAAATTTACATTTTTTCAAATGCTGCTGAACTGGTGCTTTCAATGAGACTATTATTATCTCCTTTTGAAATACCGGTTACTCATTTTTCGTGAGTCAAACATTAACATTGATTTTCAGTATTTTCAAAATAACATACAAGAACTAATAGAACTCAAGCCACAAAGAGGTTAATGAATTGTGTATTTGTTATATTATCATTTAGACCAGCTTCATTATTCCATTTCCTAAAATTGTACAGAAACAATCTTATCAAAAATAATCAATTTGAGGGCGCATAATAAACCTTTTTTTAAAACAAACTATATGATTAACTTCTGACTCATTTGAATGTGTTTTAATTTTCTTTCATTCATGAGCATCTCTTTGATTGTCAATACTTAACAAACCAGATGGAAAGTGCAATAAGATTAGTATAGGCAATTTAAAATTTGACACCATACTTGAAAAACTAGGACAAAAATTGATGGAAAAGATGAAAAACTAAGATAACAATTGAGTGTTAAGTATGATACTTGGAGTGCAACGAATATAAAACAAAAATAAATTGCTTATAAACTTATTAAACAGATTATCCAAAATGCAATGTCAGGAAAAGATAAATTTTAGTCATTAAACATTAGATTTCTAAAACTAAAAATTATGAAAACGTTTATGAGATTTATGTAACGTACCTTTATATTTGATGGTATTATCGAAGTGTTGTTCAAAATTGTAAAATGAAAAAAGTTATACATTTTTAATTAATCACCATTAAATCTCATGCTGAAGAATAATTTCAAAGACACGAATCATATTGATTAATTTTTTGTGTTTTGTGATATGTGTCCAAATAAGGCAAGTTTTAAGGTAGAGTAGGATCTGACAACTGTGCAACAAAACTTGATTTTCAGTGAGCAAAGCATACATTTCGTTTCTGGAGTTGTCTCAAAACTAAACATGACAGCGACTCATTCGTATATCATAAGGCGAGGCATATTCAATTAGAAAATGCTTGTCCAAATAAAGCCTGAAATTGACAGTGATTGATCGCATTTCCCTGAATAAAATTTACAACAAAATAAATAACACCTGTTATCAGAACAAAAGAAATGTATAGGTCTTTCTCTATAAAAGATTACCTCTATACATCCTTTTTACCTGAGACGCAATTCATTAGTAACGAGACACTATTATAAAAGTATGTTCAATTTAATAAGCACCGCACGACAGACTAGCATAAATATTTGCATATCGGGACATGTTATTTTGTTTTTTAAAAAAGTTCAATAGAATACACACCGTGCCACAGAGTAGCATAAACATTTACATGCTACATAGACATAAATAGAGATAATCTAAAAATTCATTAAATTAAATCCGGAAACTAGATCGGAGTAAAATTTTGAATTATTGTTATCGTTGCCACAAGTCTGCTAGCCAAATTTCAGCTAGATAGGACACCAGCAAGTGGGTTAAAAATCGATCGAAAACTGTTGAGACAAGGAGACCCTACGAGTTAATACAAAGGATTTTAAAAAATGAAATAGAATTATCAAATATTTTTATTGTCCCACCTGACCATTCCACCCTCCAGGTATTTTGGTAGCGTTTGGTTGCTTGATTGTTTGGTGACCAAAACTTTGGATCGTTTTTAGCCCACTTGCTAGTATGCCAGCGAAATGAAATTTTGCAGGCAGACTTGTTACGACAATACAAATGATGTATCCGAATTTCAGATCGGTCGACTGAACTGTAATTAAAAAAAAGAACTTTAATGTTTCCTCTGTTTATCTTTAAGTTGAGTTGAGCTATCTCGTCCATGGAGGACATCCACTGATCATCGTCAGCGTCTGCACTTCTTCGAAGGACAGAGGCCAAAGAGACCTCTAGACATGTCTATCCTGGGCCAGTTTCTTCAGGATTTTCCATTCGTGGCCTATTCTCTTAAAATCTGCTTCAATTGTCGGCGTCAAGTGTTTCTTTGACGGCCTCTTTTCCCCTTACCCTGTGTGTAATCTTTCTTACACATTTGTTGATGAAAGACTGGATTATGGTAGGTTTACAGCCGTTGTTCTCTATGTCTCAGCTCCAAATAGCAACACAGGTTTCCCCATAGCCTTGAAAATCCTTACTTTTAACTTCCGCCCTAAGTTGTTGGCGACCCAAACATTCTTGAGTTCCTGGAAGGCATCTGTACCGCCTTGTTTCTCTATCACGCTGCCAAGGGTAAAAAAAAAACTTCTCACCAACTCAAGGGCTTCTTCTTCAAGCATGATGGGTGATGTCCCGGTGTCATTAACATTGAGGATTTTAATCTTCCCTTTGTGTATGTTGAGACCTATGCTAGCAGAAGTGGCTGCGAAAACATTAGTTTTATCCTGCAATTGTTGTTGGGTATGTGCAAGAACGGCAAGGTCAACAGCAAAGTTGAGATCATCTAGTTAATCCCACCATAAGGTCCATTGGATGCCATTCCTTTTCTGCAGTATAGACGTTCTCATCACCCAGTCAATGGCTAACAGGGACAGAAAGGGTGACAGCAGGCAACATTGTCTCACACCAGTATTAACCTGGAAAGCCTCTGTCACCTTCTGAACATGGACAACTCGGCAGTTTATCCCTTCGTTTATGTTTCTGATTATATCCATATCTTTCTGTGGCACCCCATAATGCGTTAGCAATCTCCACAGGGTTTGCCTATCCACACTGTTGAAGGCTTTTTCGCTATCAAAAACATTGACTTAGAGTGGCGAGTTCCCCTTTAGTGACTGCTCTGGAATGATGCTCAGTGTCTCTATTTGGTCAGTGCTGGATCTGTTGGTGCGAAAACCAGCTTTTTGGTCCCTTAGCAGAGCGTCTACAGCGCTTTTTTATCCTTTTAAGCAGTACACGGTATAAAAACCTTTCCTAGGATGGACAGCTGTGTGATCCCTCTGTAGTTTGAGCAGGAGCTAAAATCTCCTTTCGTTGGGATCTTGATAAAGTATCCCTCTTTCCAATCGGAAGAAACTTGCTTCTCTTCCCATATCTTTATAAACAGAGGTTGTAGCATTTCCACACCGGTTTCCAAGTCCGCTTTTAGTTGCTCTGCTGGGATGCCATCAGATTCTGCAGCCTTTCCGTTTCTGAGTTGTTTAATGGCCCTGCTAATCTCTTCATTGTTGAAACTATTACAGTCAATTTACAGGTCATCATCAGCGGGTTTCATATCTGGTGGATTCCATGGTTCTGGTTCAAAAGCACATCAAACTGCTCCTTCCACCTCACTCTTCTGCACATAACTTGCTATGTTGTTTCCCATTTTATCCTTTACTGGCGTCTGTACCTTGCTAAATGTCCCAGACAGCATTTTAGTACTATCAAACAGTTTTCTGATGTTCCCCTGGTAAGCGGCATCTTCTGCTTCTTTAGCATGCTTGTCAACAAATTCTTTATTGTCCCTCTTGATTCTTTTCTTAACTTCTTTATTTGCATCTGCATACACTTTCTTGGACTTGTATTTCTGGGCTTGTGAGCCCGTTTCCTCTTTCCTAGTACTTCTTGGTATCTAAACATGAATGGCTTCTTTAACGCTTTGCAACTTTCCTTCAGTGGTCTCTTCTTAGAGTGTTTCACGTAGGGCTTGGGACTTATTGGATAGTGATATCTTGAATTATTCCTTTTTGGATTTGTCCTTCAGGAGGGAGGTATTATACCGAGACCTAAATGCAGTTTGCTGGGTATATTGTCTCTTTAGCTTAAATTGTATCCTGGCCACAAGAAGATTGGGATCTGAGACAACATCAGCTCCCCTCTTTACAATTCCATATTAGATATATCATTTAAATATTTTACAAATGCATACATGGTCTATTTGGTTAATTTTTCTCACATCCGGTGAGACCCATGTCACTTTATGTATTCTCTTGTGCTGGTAAATACTCCCTCTATGACCAGGTCTTCTGTATACATATGTCTGCAAACCTCTCAACGTTGTAGTTCATCTCGTCTATCCCTTGTTGTCCCATAACCTCTTCATACCCTGTGGTGTTATTGCTGATCTTCGCATTGAAGTCTCATATGAGGATGACGATAATCCTCCGTGGGCGACACTGGACTACGGTCATCATTCTGTTGTAGAATTCTACTTTGTCTTTTTCATTGCTTTCATTAGTTGGTGCGTAGCTTTCGAAGACATCTAGGCTGATGATATCCTTCGTCGTCCAAAGGGTGCTAAAAGAAGTCTAGGTACAAGGGCCTCTCCCTTTCAATGAGTTCTCTTTCTGCTGCTTTTGATAGCATCATGGCAACTCCCAGGGTATGTGGGGCATCAGCTTCTTCGTGTCCCAAAATATAATTTCTAATCAAATATCATCACCCATATGGAGATTAATATCTTCTGTCCCCAACCTGTCCACCTTGCTTTACTTATTCCGAGAATGGTGAGCTTATGGCTTCACATCTCGGCGGCTATCATACATTGTGCAGGCATTCCAAGCTCCGATGGCTTTGGTGTTCCTGGTAGAGATGATGGTTGCCCGCCTAACAGCTTCCAGATTTTGGCTTTGATTATTTGGCGTCATATTTCCCTCCTCAGGGGATCCATCCTCTCCCAGGACTGAAATGACTTTTCTCCTTTTTTCGATTTTTTTGTTTGTAATTCTGTTATTTACACTGCAGGGTTGTTGTCCTTGGGCGCAACCACTTGGCCCTCGCAGCTCAATGCGATGCTGCCTTTGTTCGGGTTAGGTCCCTAGCCTTTGTGGATCCCTCTACTTCCTACAAGGCAGTAGAGCTGATTTTCGTCCAACCCGATTATTTTATTTCCTCGGTACCCTCCATATCTGGTGGGCTTTCCCCTATCGGCCTGCTGGGGAGGCGCTCGATAGAATATCAGCAACTCCCACGAGATCTCTAAGTAGCATGTTAATTTTTGCACATGAGTGTCGCGGCGTGTATTATATTGAACACACTTTTAAACTATGTCCTATGACACGGTGCGTTGCGTATTAATAAGACCCTTATTTCTTAAAATATATTCCCAATCTTTAAATTAAATTAACGCAATTTCCCATGGGATAAATAACATTTATATATTTGAAATATCTGTCGAGCTGCACATGCAACTCGTCCTGAACCATACCAGATAGATGGTTCGGGTTGTTGCAAATATGTTAAGGAAATAATCAAGGATGTGCAACGGCAAAATTAAATACGGAAAAGGTCAACCGGATTTCCTCGAAAAAACAATTATATATAACAGTAATATGTCAAAATTTTGCAAACCATAAAATCTATTGGGTTAAATAAACGCCAAACGATAGCAAATAATATTTAGAACAATGATAAGTAATGAATGTTTGGAAAATGTCTTTTCGTTTGACTCCCTTAATTTTAGCATCTACGTTTGAAAGAAATCGTTTGTTTAGTTTTAATAATATTGATTGAAAATGACCTTGAATTTACTTTAGAATAATGGTTAATACTGTATTTTCCACCTTGCAAGTGCAAATGTTTAATTGATTCATTGTGTGTAATATATTCTTGTTTTGATGTATTGTCAGGGAATATTATGATGTCATATTTTGTTTAGTTTACTGAATTACTTAGATATATTTGAAATGTAATCTAAAATGATTTTACTTGAAGAACAACATCGGAAATTCTATTTGGAAATTTCTTTTAAAACTGATTTATGTTTTTATTACTTGTCTTATGCACTCCTTAAGCTGTATCACGTCAATGCTAATTTTCCTGAAAAATATAGTCTTTTAAATTGTTTCCCTTTCAATGCAACTGTAACTTTTATCAGTTTCTCTTTGTTCTCTGCAAACAGACGTAAGATTGTTTGTTATCTTAATGTTAAAATAATCAAACCTATAGAACATGTGATTTTTAATAGTTCAGTAGACCCATGCAGCACCCGAAAGTACTGACAGAAACGTGCAGCATTATTTTCTAAAAAAAATATTTGTTTGCCACGTAGAGAAATTAATGGTAGGTAGATACATGTTTATAAATCAGCTTGTAGTTCAACAGTATTTCGCTTCCTGCTGCGTACATCAATAGTTTATGGTTTTGCTTGTCTGCAATATCATGTGTCATTTTATAAAAATGTTTTGAAAATATAATATTCAATTTTAAATAGATCCCAAAGTCTCGTGCTATAAATGGTTCATCACGTAAACTCAATTACCAATCGGTGTGTTTGAAGAATCGCCATGGTGATCCAGATAAAGTCAATGGACCGTAGCATGTTTCAACTAAATGTTTTTAAAAAATCTTTTTTTTTTTAAAATTAAATATTTTTGAGTCAGGTATTTTTAAATGTTTAAATAACACGTTTTTATTGCTCATTAAAAAATTTTGAACACCGTCCAGCCCTAAATGGCATAGCTAGGAGATTGAGGGGCCCCGGGGATTTGCCTCTTTAGCGGGCCCTGCATACATTGCGGATGCATGATATTTAGTGTAAAAAATAAATTCGGGCACTTTTTGGGGCCCTCTTTAAAGGGGTCCTGGGGCCATTTTAATTTGGATCCTCCTCCCATAGCTACGCCACTTATTCGATTTAATTCAAATTTAAAACTTTAAAAACATTATTTATCAACAGGCACCTCAAATTTATCAGCTGCTGGAATACGGATTGATAATTGTAAAAACATGAAAAAATCACCTATAAACAGCATCACCATAGTTATCAAATGTGATCCGTGGAAACCATTGATGAACGTAATGATACGTGGACAAATAATAAAGTCAATCTGTTCACTGTATATTAGTGGGGGTAAGAACTTTTGACATTTACTATTCATGTCTAACCTGTATAGTTAAGAAATAATAAAAATGTTTTATATTATTATGTTAGAATTGTAAATTACATTTAAAGGCGTTAACACTAATAAGTATACTAAAAAAAGTGACACAGGTATCTAAATTACATGGTAATTTTTAAATCCTTTATATTAACTCGGGGCGTCTGGTTGACTATTTCATTTTTTGATTGTTTACCAAAAAACTTAGAATCGATATTTTACCAACTTCCCTGCATGCTAGCGAGCCGAAATTTTGTTGGCCGACTATTGGCAACGTTAAAAATGACGTATAAAAACAACAGATCGTTCGAATATTCTGTAACTAAATAAATGAGCTTTGCAGGCACACTGGAGCCTACCGCAAAAATGATCTGTCAGAATTTCAGATCTATCGACTGTACTGTAATTACACTGATGAAATTTTAGATTATCTCTTTTTATCGCTATTTAGTATGTTAATATTTCTTTGTTAGAGTGTCATGGTGAATATTATATTGTATAAAACTTTTAATATTATTCTGTAGTGCGGAGCAGTGCGTGTTATATTGATCATACTTTTTAAAAATATATATTAACAAATTCGTAAATGTTTATGCTGATCAGTCGCGTAGGATGCATTAGATACAACGTGTTTTATAACCGTTTTCCCGTGATCAAATTGAGCTGCAATTAATCAGAAAGACTGTAGCAGGTTTTTAACGCAATTTCTCTTGGGCAAATTTGCGTTTATATAATTGAAATGTTTGTGCTGGATCCTGCAACTCCTTCAGAACCATAACGTATAGATGGCTCATGTACGTTGCAATTTTATTAAGGATGTGCAAGGGACGCGGTGGTCGAGTGGTAGCGCGCTCGACAGGTGTACCGACGGTCACAAGTTCGAATCCATGCGAAGGCGAGGATTTGTTCCCACGGTCTGAGGAGTCCACGAGTCACACAGCTCTGAATGGGTACCTAATTAGACAATAATTAAACGGCTTGGTAATGCGTGGAACCCTTATAGCTGTGGCCTGTGACTGCTACCTCCCTTGCCAACAGATCATCCGTCATGGTCTGTGGACGCAATTTTCTTCTTCATAGAAGGAATTTCTGTATATCTAAGATAAGATAAGGTAAATAAAATAACGAAAATGTTTACTGGATTTTCAGTGAATTAAAAGTTTAAAAAATTTTTTTAAAGATATTTATCAGTATTTTTAAAAAAAATTTCGCCCACCATACCAGTTATTGGGTTGAAACATAATGCCAAACGATAGCTTATACTATTCAGAACAATGTTGAAGAAGAAATTTTGTATAAAGTTACATTGTAACACGGTGCTCAGTATATTCAAAAATTATTTGTGTCATCACATAGCGTGAGTGGAATTGCCGTGATTTTTTGTTTAGTTTAAAAATTACATCTAGATCTTCTAATTTGAAGTGACTTTTAATGTAGAATCTAACCTAGAATGAATGATTTACCTTGAATTTTTAAAAAATAGAAAATTCTATGTTGGAAATTGCATTTAAATACTCATTCGGGTTTTTGTTGCTAACTCAAATTTTGCATTTTTGGATTGTCAAGCGATACGTATTAAAATGTACATTCTTTTAGCTTTGAATTGGGATTTAAGTATAAAAGGTAAACAAATTAAGTCTAAAAGAAGCTTTGCTTGTATGCTTAATATTGTAAACTTTTTTTTTCTCATAAATATAATGAGAATCTATGCAGAATAGTTATTACTTTGCAACTTCCGTAACTTTCGTTATTGTTTTTTTTTCAAATTAAAAAGTGGTTTTTTTTTCAAATTAAGAAGTTTTTTTAAAAAATGATTTAAACTATTTTCTTATATTAGCTGAGTTGGAGAAGACATTTGTACTTTAAATACACACATTTCTTAAGTATATGTACTATTTTAAAAAATTCTAAATACATTTTTACGATTTAGAAATAGTCTAAAATTTAAAACTCACTCCGTTATAATACAAAAGTATTCTTGACTTTGAGAATTTACGACTGAAAGCCGCTTTAAAGCCAATTTAATGAACTTAATGACAACAAATACATCGCATAAGATAATATAACGCTTTTAACTTTTCTTTTAAATTGTGCAATATTATAATAAGCTTAAATGATTTATCAAAAACCATCTTTACATTTGTTATCTATTTAACTTTTAGGAATGAATATCACATTGAAAAAAATATCAAATAAATCGCAAACTTATGAGCCCTCAACAAATGATAAGGCTGAGGATGGAAATACAAACGAGATATTTTCAGCAAATGGTTCTTTAGATGTTGATGAAGCTTTCAGCAACTTTTCTATCTGTACCCTGGTCTTTGCTAAGAAAATGATTGTTAACAGATTTCACATTCATAACAGAGATGGTATGTATCTTTTTATACTTATAAATACGTATAAAAATATAAGATAGTTAAAATACTACAACTGATAATGAGAATAATATCATCATTATAGCCTCGGGTATATTCTGGATGTTTGTTAATCCGGCGAGTTTTACCGTTACCTTTACTTTACATTTTTAAATTTATAAAATGAAAATAAAGAGCATATAAAATATTACGAAAAGGTATTTAAATTTAAGTGAAAATTAGGGTTTTTGTTAACGACAAATTCAAATTTAATCGTTAACTTTCGAAACATTAACTATTAATCAACTATTAATGCAAAAACTAGAGGACTAGGAATTTGCAGATGACTTGGCCATTCTGTCCCACAGACTTCAAGACATGCAAGACAAACTCACAGCATTGAGCGAGACTGGGAAAAGAGTAGGGCTTAATATCAATAAAAAAAAATTAAAGTTAACTACCAGCAAGATGGAGACATACAATTAGCGAACTGTACCTTGGAACAAGTAAACAACTTTGTTAATCTAGGGAGTGTGGTTAGTGTAACAGGGGGGACTGATGAGGACATAGAACGAAGAATAAATCTAGCAGTCATTTGCCAATCTGAAACAGGCCTGGAGATCTACATACATCTCTGTCAAAACAAAAGTAAGGATCTTTAACACCAACATTAAAACAGTCCTACTTTATGGATCTGAAACATGGCGAACGACAGAGACAACAAAAAATAGACTCCAAACCTTTGTCAACAGATGCCTAAGAAATATTTTGAAAATAAAATGGTACGACACGGTTGAAAACTCAAAACTGTGGGAGAGGTGTGGACAAAGGGCAGTAGAACAACAAATCATGGAAAGGAAATGGAGATGGATTGGACACATCTTTCGGAAAGATAACAGCAGGGTGAGACAGGCCTTAGATTGGAACCCCCAGGGCAAACGTCAGTGAGGAAGACCCAAGCGTACATGGAGACGGAGCATGTTAGATGAGGCTGGAAGAACTGGGAAGAGCTGGGATGAATTGAAACGACTAGCAAGTGACCGTGCACAGTGGCCAGCTTTGACAGAGGCCCTATGTTCCATAAAGAACCAAAAGGAAAAAGGATGATGATGAATCGTAAATTTTTACTAACGCCAAAATTGAATTTTATGGTGTCATAAGTAAAAACGTATAAAATTACTCGTCTAAAATCGAAATAACACTTGAATGTCTACGTTATAAGTCATCTTTTAACAAACAACGCAAACAGACATTTGTATTGACATCAAGTGATGAGCAGGTCTTATTGACATATAACCAACCGAGCTGAACTATCGTTCACATAGCTTTAGTTTGCCTCAGCTTAAGTTTCTGATACTCTAAGCCAAGTATTAGAACCATGTAGCAATGTTCCATTAAGAAGCGCGGCTGTGCACATTCATAACCAACGCCACACAGGAGTTTAGAATCACAGCGCAGTAAACTTTGTAAAACATTGCAAACGATTTTTTAAAACTTTGCACATGGCCCAACGAAGTCTAGACTTACAGGGAACATTGCAATGCAGGCAAAAGATTTTTGTAAATGGACACATTAACCTTTATTAACATTTTTAGCATTCACGTTAGTCTATAGATTAAAACCAAAATGTTCATTCAATCGGCTGAAAATTTGCTTATATTTATCCACTTTAAAAAAATAACTTTTTGACTTCCTGTACATTTATAAATGGTAGCTCAATTCATCGTTAAAAAATTACTCTATAAAAACTTTTAACAGTGAATCGAGAAAATTATCTATATTTTTCGCAGCACTACTGAAAGATTTTCATTCTCAAATCAGTATCTCTTCGTAGTTAAAAATTATTTTACCAAAACCTAACAGACATTATGTATTTATTTAATAGTGCTATCGCCATTAGCGTCGAAAAAAATGGAATACGGTGGTACTCGACAGGCGTACCGATGGTCATGTGTTCGAGTCCATGCGAAGGCAAGGATTTGTTCCTGTGGCCTAAGGAGTCCCTTAGTCACCCAGCTCCGAATAGGTTCCTAACTAACAATAGGTAGGCGGCTGGGTAATGCGTGGAACCCTCAAAGCCGTGGCCTGTGACTGCTGCATCACTTGCAAACAGATCATCTGTCATGGTCTGTGGACGTAATTATCTTCTTCATAGAAGGAGCGTCTGTATATCTAAGATAAGATAAATGTAAATAATAATAATGAGAAAGGACTCCATTAGTCTGTTAAGGGGCCGTCCATAAAGTACGTCACGTTATTTTTACCATTTTTAAATCAACACTGCTTCCTGTTAGAAATCTTGGACTTCCCCCTACCCAGATTGACGCAACAGCTATTGTTGAGTTTTAGCTTCCTTTGAGTGTTTCATTTCATTACTAAACTTTTGTCAATGACACAAAGATATATTGGCAAATATCCTTTCATTGAAATTGAGTTTTTTTATTTTTACATTTGATGCCAATGAAAATGTTTAGTGTAACCATGTGAATACATTTTCTTGATTTTAGATTGCTGTGCTGATAATCTTCATAATTTTACAATACAAGCTTTTGACACCAATGACAAACCAGAGTACACGTTTACCCAATATAAAACTGTCGAGCAAGTAAACAAGATCCTGGTTCCTGTTGATAAAATTGATAAAGCAATAAAGAAGGTGACAATTAGCTCAAACATTCCATCTAAGGAGCTAATTCTCTGTGAGGTAGAGGCTTATGGAGGTAAAGCAAAAGTTAGATTTTTCAAGGAAATAAATAACAAATAATGACGATTATGAGATTTTTTTTTCGTTTCATGGCATTTAGATCTAATAGTATTTGTTTCTTTCAATTTAGTAATGTTCAAAGTTGATGTACATTTTATAAATAAAAACTATTTTAATACGGTTAATACTTTTATTCAATGAAACATTTTATTTGATTAAATTTCTTTAAACTTTCAGTTTATCCACACACCTAACAAGCATATAAGAATTTCCGTTTATTTCATTTAAAGCTTTTTTTATTTAGCATATACAGAAACTATAACAGGGCCGCTGTTAAAAATCCCACAAAAACACAGACTGGTTTCATGTACACTGGGACAATATAAACGTGTCACTGAAGCCAAAAGGAAACCTCTTATGGCCTACAAGAAAATACCTACACCCGACAGGCTGCATGTCTTAAAAGCAGGCAAATCACATGCCCAAAACATTGCTCATCAATGCCCCAATACCTATAGGCTTAACCTCTGCTCCAGCATATGGTCAGCTGCATATATGGGGAATGCTAAGGCCATGTACGAAAATATAAAAAATGCAGCTGGCCAATTTGCGGCCAAAGTTTCCACCCTAAAATCCAAGAGTGGAGAAATTATCCAAGACAAGGCAGCGCAACTAAAAGGAACGTTGAGCATTATCGGGAACTGTATGCAATAGTATATACAACAGTGTGCAGAATAACTCCAGATGACATCTTTGCTATGCAACGCGGGGAAGAACTTGATGTCATGGCCACACAGGTAGAGATTGCAAAGCAATTGATTGCCTTGCTTGATGAAAAACCCCTTGGAATGATGACAAACCAAAAGAAGTTCTAAAGAGTGGCAAGACAGCTTTACTACAACCTTTGCACGAGCTTCGTACTTTCTATCCTCTGCTGGGAACAGGGCTACATCCTCCATGACCTAAAAGATGCAAATATAGTGACATTGCATACGAACAAGGGCGATAGAAGTATCTATAGTAACTTTCGCACATCTCACTACTTAGTATTCTAGGAAAGTGCTTTGCCCATTTCATACTAACGCGATTACAGAGTTTAGCATCCCAAGTTTATCTAAAATCTCAGTGCGGGTTCCGGGCTGGTCGGTTTGCTATAGACATGGTATTCTCCATACGGCAGCTCCAGAAAAAATGCAGAGAGCAGTTGAAGTCACTACACATTGCCTTTGTGGATCTTACGAACGCCTTTCATTTAGTCATTCACAACGAGCTATTCCAAATTCTGGAAACAATCGACTGTTCCACACACTTACTCACAATCATCAGGCAGTTCCAAGCATGAAGATATGCAGGGCACAGTGCAGTTCGATGGAGCTACTTCAGAAGCCTTTCCAATCAGCAGTGGAGTTGAGCAAGGTTGTGTACTCGCACCATCACTGTTCGCAATATTCTTCTATGTACTGCTGCAATACGCATCCAATGATAGCTGTAATAGAAACTTGCTACACAACTGAACTGATGGAGGACTTTTCAACACTGCCAACTTCCGAGCCAAAACCAAAACGACCGATGACCTTATTAGTGAGATACTCTTTGCGGATGATGTCCACTGATAGCACACACACAGAAACTGGTTTGCAGCAACTTATGTCAATCTTCTCCAATGGCTGCAAAGAATTTGGCATGCAAATCATCTTGAATAAGACAAACATCATGGCCCAAGACACAAGTTCTCCTTTTAACATCAATATCGACAATGAAAACTTGGAGGTTGTGGACATCTTCGCCTACTTGGGATCAAAAGTCTCCAACACACTGTCAATTGAGGACGAAAAAAGCAGTATACCTGGCAAGGCATCTATTTTATAGGCCAATTTTATAACATAATGATAATTAAATAGCTTATTATTAAGAGTTTTATTTATTTATTTGAAGACATTTATATTCAATAACTAGTAAAGTTGAAATAAAGAAAAGGATTGCTTCAAAGATTTAAGAAATTACATAACTATAAAAGTATCAACTATAAGTTTGATTTAGAAAAAGACATTAATAGTTTACCGGGTCTTAAAAGTAAAGACAAAATCCAATCTACTCAAATATGTGAGGGAGGACAGGGAGACATATATGTGACGTATTTGATGATGAAAACATATTATTTTTAGAAAACTGTGACATAAAACATGAAATTCCAAAGATCACCTTTAGCGAAACGTTCGATGAGCAGAACATTTTTTCTGTCAATTTTCGTTGTAAGCTAAATTTGTAAAACTTTTTTTTACATGTCACTTAATTAATAGTCTGAATATTGTGAAGATCCGTTAGTTGTTCTATTGGCTATCTATCCTTATCTACTCTCCCTGTTATTCTGCTCTTCACACACTTGGTTAATTATTCTTTAAACACTAAACACCAAGGCAGAATGTACACTTCATTACTTTTAATCTCTTAACTTCAGTACATTCATTATTCGTGCATCTCTCTACATATGCTTCTATCTACCTCTGCTTCTTCTCCCTGCGTGTCTCTCTCTCCCGTTTGTCCCTCTCTGTCCGTCTCCGTCCGAGCCTTAGTCCATTCCGGGCTCCGCCCCCAGACTTTCCTGTACGAAAGTCAACCGTCAATCAATTTGTACCTCCCCTTAGATAAGACGGAGGTAGGTGGGTGTACCCTGTCATGGTCAGTAATCCCCCCCTTTCCTTGTCTCTGACCCGCTCTACAATTATTGTCGGTCCCTATCATCTACCGTTCGGCCAACGGTCTGCCATACCTGACACCTGGGCTAGACTATTGCCCGTGGTCAGTCCTCGTCTTTTGATTCCCAATTCAA
>MUZC01001187.1:701141-730059 GCA_002072015.1 Radix auricularia | reverse complement strand
AACAACAACAAAATATCAGTTTTCTCATAATCCTGGTTCATGTACGTTACTAGCATTACTCAAATAAAACACAATGTCAAATCATCATCCTAAATCAAATAATAGCATAATACAGCAAACATTTTCAAGCGGTTCATTATGCTCAAAAATTCAAGTAACAGCATTACAATAACACACATATAGGCAGTTCATCATTAGCCTGGTTCATGTGAACGCATACATCAGCAAAATCCACACAACAAAAATCAATTTCATAACTCTCCCAATTCTCCCAATGTAAGTCACTCGCCTTATTCAGCCTAAAGCGCTTGATCATAATAACATTGACCCTGTCAATGTTAACAGTGAAACAACAAGGTACACAAACAAATGCTCAGGTAAAGAAATCTTAATAATCTTTCTACTCAAAAGACAATCAAACATATGTACATCATAACATAATTGCTACCACATAATTATAAAAATCCCAAAAAGCAATGCTACAAAACCTCAACTCGTCAAGTGGTAACTTATCACCATAATTTCCACCTTTTTACCGACTCATCAATCGGATCAACTTTAAAGCACGCACATATCTTCACCCCCAAAAAAATGGTTTCACATCGGCAGAACCTCTATCGGCCGATTGTAAGCATGTTACCACTGAATAACCTGCTTATAAAACATCAATTATTTACACATAAATGACTTCAAAAAATGTTTCTATCAGTACAACCGTACTTCCCGGCACATTGTAGCATCAACCTGCTCACAAGACATTTATAATTTCACATACACAAATCAATGGGAAAAATTCGCTTAATTATAACATTTTACAACCTGTACAAACTTACGTCCTCATCCTAAAATTTCAAAAATTTCCCACGCAAAACAATAAAAATTAATTTTAACCACAACATGCTAAGCACAAGCATGTTACACATTTCGACAGCATTATAAAAAGAAAAATAATTGTACATAACACACACAAATAATAATTTTTGCCTGACCTTACGCCGCCATAGCCATCTGACTCTCCATGCCCTGGTAGACGTCTGGTATCCAAGGATTGTCAGCAAATTGTTTATCATGTCCTTTATGAATTCGAACGTCGGATAACAGGAATTTGTCCCAAACATGAACGAATTGTTCTCTGGTTTTAACATGTCGTCACACTTCTCTCGTGCCTTCTGGGTTGTCCTTTTGATGACACGGTATTTGACAGTTGGACGATGCGGTTGTCGAAGCAATTTGACTGACGTCTTGTCAATCCCTTTGATCTTTTTATGCGGTAGCAGACCGAGTAATGGGTAATTCTGCACCGAAGTGACCCGTGTCACATTGCTGGTCCTGGTAACGCCAGGCGTGTCCACTAGGCTGTTAGCTAAGCCAATTACAGGCGAAAACCCCGAGCTCCAAAGAGTTCTGCTGCAACGTAGTTTGTTTTTGTTAGACGACACTCACGAATCACAACATGGAGTTGCCATGTCAGGCGACATGTCAAGATGTGTAATGGCCCGTTGAATTACACATGTCGTAGTTGGTAACTGGACACTGGTTGTCGTTGTGGGACTCTCATCATCACGTCTCAAGGCTTCTGCTGTCAGTGGCTCTACTGACATCTACTCCGAGGTCGATTCTTACTCATTGCTAATTAGCTACCGTATGAACTGTCGGAACGTTTGATGACTGTTCGCATGAGAACGTTCTAAGCGCTGACATAAAGCAGACACTACGAAATTGGCACTAGGTTTTACCCAGTCAGAGTTATCGCTGTACGTTGCCTCGATGGGTTGCCTCCATCGTTGTTAATCTGTCTATCGGGAACACATCATACTGGCAGGTGACTTGAAGAACGAACTACATCATGTTTTCTGCTACATCCTTATGGGTTACGATCTCTTAGGACGCGTTGCAAGATTCTATCCCACCGCTTGCCACCATTTTGTGAAGATCCGTTAGTTGTTCTATTGGTTATCTATCCTTATCTACTCTCCCTGTTATTCTGCTCTTCACACACTTGGTTAATTATTCTTTAAACACTAAACACCAAGGCAGAATGTACACTTCATTACTTTTAATCTCTTAACTTCAGTACATTCATTATTCGTGCATCTCTCTACATATGCTTCTATCTACCTCTGCTTCTTCTCCCTGCGTGTCTCTCTCTCCCGTTTGTCCCTCTCTGTCCGTCTCCGTCCGAGCCTTAGTCCATTCCGGGCTCCGCCCCCAGACTTTCCTGTACGAAAGTCAACCGTCAATCAATTTGTACCTCCCCTTAGATAAGACGGGGGTAGGTGGGTGTACCCTGTCATGGTCAGTAATCCCCCCTTTCCTTGTCTCTGACCCGCTCTACAATTATTGTCGGTCCCTATCATCTACCGTTCGGCCAACGGTCTGCCATACCTGACACCTGGGCTAGACTATTGCCCGTGGTCAGTCCTCGTCTTTTGATTCCCAATTCAAACGAGGTTACAACTAAACGTCACAGTTCGCACCTCCGGCCACCTGGGCTCACCCGTTAGTCCAGCGGCACATCAAAGGCCAAACATACGCAGCGCCCTAACCGCCCTAAATTCCCCACAATATATATCAACGTGTACAGCATCAGAATTATAATTAAAATTCAAGCGTTGCTGATGGGGCCCCCTCCCTTTGGGGCCCCTGAATAAATTCCTGGATTTACTCCCTAGCGGCGGCCCTCCCTAAAGTGTTTGCTTGAAGTTTATTTTATTTCTTCTGAAGAAAAAATATTTTTTTTAGTTTATCATTCAAGTTATTTATGTTTAAACTATTTTTATAGAATGTAATCGTCGACTTTATGGAGGAGAATGCAAAGACAGGTGTCCTGATAACTGCAACAATGAAGGGTGTAACAATGTCAATGGAAATTGTTTTCGTTGTAAGCCTGGTTATCAAGGAAATAACTGTAGTCATGGTTTGTACAAATACCAGTGTTTCATTGAGTGACGTTTTTAAAGTTATTATTATTATTATTGTATTTTTAAAGCTTTCAAAATACATAGATAAAGTTTGGCTTTTTAAATATTTATTTAGGACGCAGTACATCTGTATAAAAATTTATCTTATCATTATTGCATTAATTATTTTCTTTGACCTATAATACCATTTTATATTTGGATATTAATCATGCATATTTGATTCATTTAGCAAACCGAAGCGCCAATAGATGGTTTTTGTCTAAATTTAGATTGTTGGTTAAGTGTTTATTTCAAAAAGCTCCCTATGGGAGCAGATTTTATTAGCTTTAGCAAGAAATGCCCAAGTTTTGTTTTTTCTTTGAGTCTTGTAAAACCTTGCGGCACATGGACGCCTTACACAAAATCGTTTTACAATTTGTATATACGTCTTTTAACCGTCCAAAAGGAAGTAGCAAAATGAATTACTTATTCTAATATCTAGTATTTAAAGGCTTTTTGCACAGCTTATATTTAAGTTTAAGAAGCATTTAAAAAAAAAAAAAAACCTTTCATATATGTATATTTAAGCGTAAAATAATTATAAAGGCGTGTATTTCACTTGCTCCTTCTTAAACCAGTTCTACGAATTTCTGAGATGTGTGTTGATTTCATCGATATTTTAAAATTAATTATAATTTTTTGGATACTTTGGATTTCACCGCAGCTAAGTTCCTTCATTTTTTTTTCGTTTTATTTGTGTATAGTATGTTCGTTGATAAAGGCTCTTCGCCGAAACGTTCGCTGTTTTGTTACGTCCGGTCAGGCTTACCCTTACCTTGTTTACGTCTTTTCCATTTTATTTAAAATTAATTGAATCATTAAGTATAAATCTGACATTAGTTGCGTGTATTTCAGCTGGATAATTAAGAATTATTTTAAAGCTTGTAATATTTATTTTTCTAAATGCAAATCTTAATTGAACCGAAATTATTTGGTGTTACGGTACACATTATAATCAACCTACCACTCGTGACAAATCTGCACTCCTAATAGAGAGAAACACGTCTATAAAGGAGATTCTAGCGTATTTTTTAAAAAAACATTATATCCCAAAGAAAATTCAATTGGAGTGCAATTAGATTTCGGTTACTTAGTGTTTTAATTGTTAATTTTAAAGTTCGAACATGCATCGAGTGAAAACTTACCTCGATTACAGTAAAATCAATGTGTAGTGAGTGAGCGAATCAACGATCATGGTAACAAACAAATAAGTGAAAAAGTATAAGTATAATATATGAAGCATGCCATTATTGGAATGACACCCTTAAACATTTCATTCAATTTCTTTTCATACTCATATTTAAAGCTTAAGATTTTAAATATATTCATACTAAGTGTGATTTTAGCAAATATGGAGACGAATTCAAAAATGAACGTCCAGAAAACTAAAGTGATCAAGAGTTTAACAATATAAATGGGTTTTGTTTAAGTTGCAAGCATAGTATTGAGTAGTATACTTAAGAAACTTTGGTAAATATAAATAAAATCATTTCTTTTCTTTAAATTACTATTATATTTGGTTAGCTTTTAAAAACATCTACAAAATAAATTATTATATACAGTGAACTTAGTGTAGAATTATTTTCAAGAACAATTAGCAATCACAGGGGCCGCCCATAAATGACATCACGCGACTAGGACCGGCAAGGCAGTAAAGATTATTTGACGACATGGAGCGAATGTTTAAGAAATATGACGTCACATAAAAAAATTGGCAAATTAAAATAAAAGTTCCACTTAAACATGTCAATGTTCTCAATTCACTTAGTCAAGTTTTCAATGGCTTTACACCTGTCACGAGTGCAGTCTTACAGAAAAAAAAATACATACTTAAATGTAAAAAAAAACCAACCATTGCAAATGATAATTATCAATTAGAAAATCCGTCTTTTAGTTAGGAGGGTCAAAGCTTCGCGACGTCATATGAAAAAAGTTTTTGTAAAGAAGTGTGACGGAGGTGGGAGAAGGGGTTTAAAAATGGAAAAAAACAACGTAATCTTATTTATGGATGGCCCCAAAGTCGCAACCATATTAATGGACACTGTTGAGTTTTGCAGTCGCGAAGAGTTAAAATAAAGGGGTAAAAAGCGCATTAAGCTCAGTACAAATATGTAGCCACTAAATTTATTATTCATAAGAGATAACCAATTTTGAGCGCATATTATGTGATGTATAACTGTAGCTGTTTATTGAAAAAAATGGTCCATCTAAATTTATTGCAAGTTCCTATCTGTTTATAATGTATATCAAAAATTGTTTTTATTTTTCAAACATTCAATCAGAATGTAAGCTTGGAAAATTTGGACAGGACTGCAAACTCAAGTGTCCAGCAAATTGTGTTGATGACAAGTGCAACAATATAAACGGAAGCTGTTACAGTTGTAAGGCTGGGTATCAAGGACTTCAATGTCAACAAGGTTGGAACAGTGTTTAAAACAATATTTCTCTTACTTGGTTAGCATTTTTTTAAGCTCTGTATTTATAGATGAAAAATTGCAAAGTTGTGTGCCTTGTTATCAAAATTAAATGTGTGACAAAGGGTTTAAAATAAATTTATATTAGTTATCTATGTTAATTTGCTATATATCGCTTTGTAGTAATGCATATTTAAAAACTGTGAACATTCCTACTATACGGTCTATATGAAATGTACATAAGCGCTTAACACTGCAGCTAAAACTAAATATTCTCTTATATATTAGATATACAGACGCTCCTTCTATGCAGAAGATAATTGCGTCCACAGACAATGAGAGATGATCAGTTGGCAAGTGATGCAGCGGTCACAGGCCACGGCTATAGGGGTTCCACGCATTACCATAGCCGCCTAACTATTGTTTAGTTAGGTACCCATTCAGAGCTGGGTGACTCGGGGACTCCTCAGGCCCCGGGAACGAATAATAAACTAAATTGGAAATTAAATTATTAACTTAAATGTTAATCAGCAATGCAATCGATTTTAGACAAATCAAGAAAAAGGGTTTTTATTTAAGTAACATGTTAAAGAAAAGGAAAGAATTTTTTAAAACGTAAAAAATCCAAGTGTTTTACTATAAATCTAATATATAAAGCTGAATGTTTGTCTGTTTGTTTGTTACCAATACAAATCCACACCGTTGGACCCAGGGTGGTGAAATTTTGCATGGAACCCCAATTTGACTCGGAAAAGGTCATAGGCTATATTTCAACGTCTGGGGGCACTTTATTTTGCTTTTTTTCCTTATATGAGCTATATAAAAAATTAAAATGACTAATTCTCCTATTTCGCGTGTGGATGAAAGCATAAAACTTTGGGTAGTTGTTAAGTATACTTCTAGGATGGTAACAGGCGAAAACAATATTTAAATTATCACTTACTGGGGTCCGGGGGTCCAAATGTAGTGTTTTTCTAATATTAAAAACTGACTCATCACTAATTATCAAACTCTCTGTGTAGGTAAGAGCACGACACTTTGGTAAATTGTTGAGTATCTTCTCGGAACGAATATTGGCGTTAAATTTTTTTAGAAATTACAAAAAGTGAGGCCCCGGGGCCCAGAAACTATTTTTTTAAATACTGAAAATCGCTACTTATCCAGATTCCCGTGTAGGTAGAAGCATGAAACTTTGGGATTTTTTCAGTACACTTCCGCGATGGTAACATGTAAAAAGATATTTAAAGTATCACTCATTGGGGGCCCAGATGTAGTTTTTCTTATATAAAAACTGAGTCATCACTAATTCTCTGATACGCAGTTTGTGAGAAAGGGAGCTTTGGTAACGGATGCTCACGTAATTGTAGCGTTAACTGTGTGGAAGGTAGTTGTTATCCAGAAAACGGAACGTGTCATTATGGCTGCAAAAGTGGCTTTAAGGAGGAAATGTGCAATACAGGTGAGTAGAAGTTAAAAAAAAATTATTCCAATCAATTAACAATTTTGTTAAGTATCTACCAGTCTTAACTTAAACCGTTGCAGTTGTACGATTAAACAATTTTGCCCTTTCATGGAAATCTAAGTAAGTTCAGAGTTCAAGAGTGGTGATGAGCAGCTTCTCTCTGAATGCGTTGCGTATGTATAAGATATATCAATGTACCAGTGACATTCCACCAAAAGTGTTTTATTTTTATCAATTCAAAGCTAATTTTTCTTATCCGAAAGAATTATGAAAAAAACAACAATAACCAACAAAGATACAAGTTTTTATCATACTTCATTTCTTTATCAATTAAGTTCACCACAAGTCAATGTAGAGAGTAATGTAATTTTTAAAAATATAGTAAAAGCCAAGGCTTAACACATTCTTGAAGCTATTCAAAGTTATTTGTTTTCGCCCAAATATTTTTTTCCTGTGAATACATAACCTGTTCTACACGAGTCAATTGGAATTTTTTTTAAATTTTGAAAAGTCCAAAATTGTACTAAAATTATTTTTTAAAAACAAAAGTTAATTCGCCTGCAAAATTTCAGCACGCTTTAATTACTATAAAAGGTTTTAAAAGTATCTATCTCTTTGAAACTTCAAACAAGTTTACTATTAATATATTAATGTTTTATTTTCTTTACTAAGTAAAATTGAATAAAACTTTTGTAAAAAAAACAACCAATAAAAACAAATTTAAATAATATGTCAATTTCTTCCTCTTGTTCTGGTGCGTCTCGTTACGTCAAAAAATATGCGGATGCCCTCTACTAAAGCTTTTAGTATATTTACATTTGCTTTGAATGAAATTGGAAGTTCCAAAAATTTAAAAAAATAAGATTATTAGTATTTGAAAAAAAAATAATTTAAATCATTTTTATCGTCGTCAAGAGTCTGTCTGCAAAATCTTAGAGCGATTTGATCATGCGTAGATGTTTTAAAATCGATCCGAAAATTTTGGCGATAGACTGACAAGCAGACGCTACGAGTTAAAATAAAGGGGGTAAAAAGCGCATTATGCTCAGCACGAATATTTAGATACTAAATTCATTATTCATAAGAGGAAACCTTTTTATGTGTGCTTATTAGGTGATGTATAACAGCAGTTATTTTTTGAAAAAAATTGTCCCTTTAAAATTATTGCACGTTTCTATCTGTTTATAATGTATCTCAAAAAAGTGTTTGTTTTTGTATTTCAAACATTCAATCAGAATGTGAGCCTGGTACATTTGGACAAGCCTGCCAACTCAAATGTCCAGCAAATTGTGATGATGATAAGTGCGACAATGAAAACGGAATTTGTTTCAGTTGTAAGGCTGGGTATCAAGGACCACAATGTGAACAAGGTTGGGATAGTGTTTAAAACAATATTTCTCTTACTTGTTTAGCAGTATTTATAAGTTCTGTATTTTCAAAATAATCGCGTTTTTATATAAATATATTTGAGAACCACTAAAACTAACTAATAGTCAAAATACAAAATGTGAATGAAAGTGAATGAATAAAACAAATTTGAATAGTTATTTTAAATTTGATAATTTTAGGTATTAAGAAATTTCCGATTCTCTTGATTATAAATTAAAATAATTGCACAAGATGCTGAAGACTTTAATAACTACTATAACATATCTTTGCTTTCACATGATAGTTAAAATCTACTTACGTTATGTAGATATTTTTTGTTGAAAGTATTGATTTATGATGCTCAAGTTATTGTACTTTAGCAGGGCTTCGAAAATTATCGATTACTTTCGTGATAACAATTTTTTTTTAAAAATCCCTTTAATATCAATTATCAAATTTTAATCAATACAAATGCGATTAAAATTTAAGATTTAAAAAAAAATATTTGCGTTTCTATGTATTTTAAAAAATTAATAAACAATATGTTAGCCAAGATCACTGGATCTTTATTGCCTTAGGAACATAATAAAACAGTCCATTGCATTTAGAAAGAGATCGAAATATATGTTCTATGTTTATGAGACTAGGGAAATAACTCAATAGAACGAATAAATTTGAAATACTTTTTTTTTTCTTGCCCTTAAAATGTTAAGCTTTAATCGAAATTGACGATTAATTCATCCAATTAATCATTAATTTTTATAAAAATAAATGTTAATTTTAAATTAATCGTTACCACCCCCCTAAATTAGTAATTTTATATAGTATGTTTGCCTGAAACATACGTAATGGAACGTATATTTTATTTTTCGAAAACATATAGCAACCACAGATTTAAAGTTAGAAATGAAAAAATGAGAAAGTTGTGTGCCTTGTTATCACAGTCAAAAGTTTAAAAATGTGTTTAAAATACAGTTATATTAGTTGTTTATATCAATTTGACATTTATTGCTTTGCAGTATTGCATATATAACAACTTTAATCATTATTACTATATTGTCTACACGAAAATTAAGATACCAAATTTGTAATCCTTAAAAGGCAACCATTTCAATTATTCATAGCCGGGATTATAGGACAGTTGACTTTATTGATAAAAAAGTCAATAATATATATATTTTTTTTTTTTACAAAATAACTAATAAACACAAAAAATGTAACCGGCATTTCTGTTCATTGCGTTTGTCAATAACATTGTTTTGTTTGGTTTTTGAAACATATTAACAGAGAATTTTGGGTTGTTACATTTGGACTCAAGTGTTTCGCAAGTTTTTTGTGGTGAATAGTGTATCACAATTAATGGAAAAAGTTTTAGTTGTATTGCTGGGTTACAAGGACCACAATGTCACTAAGGTTTGGAACATGCAATGCGGACGCCATCAAGGAGAGTGACGTTGCTTTGATTTGAGAAATATATCAATAGGCTTGAGTACCTCTCGTACCTTGAGCTGTTATGTTTGCTGTTTCCCATTTAGAAGGTAGATATGTGATTGTCAGGAAATGTTGTGTACTTTTGCGATGGGTGACATATCTATTTGTGGCATTTGCACAACTATCCTCTGCGCGGGCATTTCAACTTTACCACAGACCTACTGTTTTTGATTGCGAGATTTTCACTGGATTGCCGTCAAATATCTTGACGAAGGTTGGGACTCAGGAAGCCATCTCGTAAAATATCACCGCCAAGGTTTCCTGGTCGAGCCGAGTTTACCTGAAGAAACATACTTCTTATCACTGTTGCGCAGTCCTCAACTGCCTATCTGAGTTGTCTTTACCCTCCATAGAAAGTCTGCCGTAAGAGCCGAGGCATCCCTCTAATACACCTACTTCTTTACTCTTAGGTTTTCAGGTTTTTAGTGCGTTAATAGTGACAGGCTCACGATCCAGTACGTCTTGACATGCACTCCCATCCAAGCCAGGTTTAATTTTACTGAATTAACCGAATTAAAGTATAATCCTTTAAATCAAGAAATTCTGAGTGTTGTTTTCAACAATTAGCCTTTTGTATAAACATGAAATAACTTTATTAGTCAGACTGTAAACAGTATAATGATGGAATCAATATAATAATAATAATAATTATTATTATTATTATTATTATTATTATTGTTAAAGTAATAATGATAATAGTAATAATAATGATAATAGTATAATAATAACACAATGTTGACTTTTAAAAAAAACCTTAATGCATTGTTTTTTTAAATGAATATTAATTTAATAGTTTTTAAAACCCAAACAATGGTAATAGAACACACACAATTTAAAAAAAAAAGAAAAGAAAACTATCTACACTTTTATTGTGTTTTTTCTGTTGTAAAATATTGTATAAATATTTTTTATTTAAACATATTCTAGTAGTGGGTGTTTAATAGATTAAGTTGTTTCTTTATTATTTTTTTTTTTAATTGCTAAGGGAATTTAATTAAGGAAAATAAATAACTAAATGCATTCCTTTTTCAGAGTGCATTGCTAAATACTACGGACAAAATTGTACATACAAGTGCAACACATCATGTCTGAATGAAATTTGTGATCCGATTAATGGAAACTGCTACAACTGTTCAATAGGAAGGCATGGCGATCAGTGCAATGGTAAGTAACATAAAAAAATGAATATTCATATATTTTTAGAAACTTTTTTTTTTTTTTTTTAGAAATATGGTGTTTTTTGTTGTTGTTCTTTTGTCTTGTAATGAATTTTATGTACAAAAAATTGTGTTAACAATAAACTAAACAAAGTCAGATCTCTGTATTTAAGAAATTGTAAAATATGTTGTTCCTAATGTTTCGTGATACAATTTAGGCCGCTACTAGAAATGTTAGGGCCCTTGAAAACAGGGTACATGTGGCCCCTATGGCCTCCAATTCGTACCCAAAGCCTTTTAAAAAAACCTTGAAATATGTATACTAAGTAACTTAAATGTAGCGTTTCCGACATCAATAGTGTTGGCAGCTATTATGAATACCAATAACATACTTGGTAGTTGAACCTTCTCGCAATAAAAGTTTGACTGCAAGTAGGAAAGCAAGTGAAAGCAGATGTCTGAAATTGAAATAATATATTATTGAGATAGTGTTATGCAATGGGTTCTTATAAAGGTACAATTATGTCAATGCAATTACTAAGAGTACAATTTGGGTATTTGGTAAAATAATTCTAGCTAAAATATATATAAATATTATTATAACCCCTTTTCAGACCATGATGGGCTATGGGGCAAGTGGAGAATCATTCAAAAGTTTCATTAAATCCCCAATAGCGAGCAAGCGATTATTTAGCTCAAAACCCCGGGGCCTTGTCAGCACCGAGGCTAGAACTCTTTAATTTTGATTCGACAGTCAAGCACGCTAACGCTTTACTGCCGCACCCTAGTTGACTAGTGTGGTTACCAAACTGACGTACAAGTTTAGAGTTTGTTAAAAAGGGCTTTTTATTGTCGGTTAACACAAGTAAAAAAAATCGCATGCCATATTTTCGAAAATCAGCAAAAGATAATTCTTAAATTAAGACGCTACCCAAATTAATCAAGTAAGGATACTGGAGTTATATTGTAATTTGAAACATGGGAAGATAATAAGAATAAACATACTTGCGTGTCAGAAACATAAAAAGGGAAAATTTTTAAAAATAAAAAAGAGGGTAAAAAAGTACAGCTTGTGCAGATGTTTATTTGAATTACGTGTTGAAAAAGGACAAGAAAAACACTTTCAAATGCAAAAAAAAGGAAAGCTATATTTTCTTCTTTTTTTAAATTTTGACTTTAAGATGACATACAAACGTTTAAAAAAAGAAACAGATATTCTTTAGTTAATACAATACTGTGACAATTTATGAGGTTCATTTAACTCTTGACATGCTATTTTTTCGAAAAATGAATAATTGTTTTCACGCAGTTTGTGAGAAAGGGAGCTATGGTGACGGATGCTCACTTAATTGTAGCGTTAACTGTGTGGAAGGTAGTTGTTATCCAGAAAACGGAACGTGTCATTATGGCTGCAAAGATGGCTTTGACGGAGAAATGTGCAATACAGGTGAGTACAAGTTTAGAATACAATATTACTATTGCTTAAAAATGTTGTTAAGTTTTTACGAGACTTAACTTAATCTTTTGCAGTCATACGATTAACCAATATTGCCATTTCATGGAAATCTAAGTAAGTTGATTGTCAAAAAGTGGATTATAAGCAGCTATTCTCTGTATGCATTTCGTATGTATGGGATATATCAATATATAGTGACACTCCTGCAAGAGTTTTTTTTATTTTCAACACCTAAAAGCTTATTATTCTTGTCCACAGAAATTCTTAATAAATAAATCACAAATAAAGTTTAAAAGTTTAATGTTAATTCTTTCTTCTTTATAAATTAAGGTCGCCCCTAGTCAAGTATTTTAAATTCAAAAACTTTGTTGACGTCCAAGGCCTATAACCACAGTCAATTTTGCTTTTCACAGTTGTTTGTTTTGTCACGCTTTTCTCCCTTTGTTTACATAAATACGTTCGTGACGAGTAGATTAAAAAAAATCAACCTGTAAAAACAAAGTTTTCGACTATAAGACCTTTATATATGAGACGTAACTGAAACATTTGATTATTTTCAATCATTTACAGACGGAACAAGACTGAAATCCCCTAGCTGTAAAACGGGCGGGGGGATCGGCATGACCAAACATCGCGAAAGTTAACTCGAGCAAACACGTGAATTTCAACAAAATACGGCTACCATACAGTTAAATAGAGATAAATTAAAAGTGCTTTAAATTTAATAATGGTACTTTCGATTGATCTGAAATTTTAAAACAATTCAATGTTAGGTGACACGAGTCTATGTGCACACTATCAGCTCGATAGCATTACGGAAAGTTTGTCATTTTTTACTTTTTTTAGTCTTCTCGATGGACCATGACAGAGAGAGAGAGAGAGGGAGAGAGAGAGACAGAAAGAGAGAGAGAGAGAGACAGAGAGAGAGACAGAGAGAGAGAGAGACAGAGAGCGAGAGAGACAGAGAGAGACACACAGAGAGAAAGAGAGAGACAGAGAGAGAGAGAAAGAGAGACACAGAGAGTGAGAGAGAGATAGAGAAAGTGAGAGACAGTAAGAGAGACAAAGAGAGAGAGAGAGACAGAGAGAGAGACAGAGAGAGACAGAGAGAGAGACAGAGAAAGAGAGACAGAGAAGAGAGACAGAGAGAGAGACAGAGACAGAGAGAGAGACAGAGAGCCTGCGTTGCTCTCAATATAAGGTATTTAAAGTTGTTAAAATTTTGTTAAAAAATAATTTTTTATATGAAAATATTAGAATTAAAACGAGTCTACCTGCAAAATTTCTGATCGCTTTAATTACAGGAAAAGGGTTAATAACTATCAATCTCTGTAAATCTTTAAAACATTTATGATGAATACTTTAATTTTTTTTTTTTTTACAAAGTATTTTTAATAAACATATTTTAAAGAAAAACTGACCACAAATAAAAAGTTATATAAACCATAATTGGCTACCACTTTTCTCCTGCATCTCGGTACGACAACAGGTAGTTCGGGTGCACACTTAAAAAGTTTGCAGTTGATGTAAGTTGCAATCAATGAAAGTCGGAGCTCCAAACAAAACAAAAAATATTATACAGACATTATTATGTTTTTTAACGAAACAATTTTATATAATTATTGTCGTTGTCATGACTTGCCTGCAAAATTTCAAAATGTTTTTAAATCGATTAAAAATTTTTGGCAACAGACAGATGGGCGCAATGAGTTAAAATATGGGTTATAAAAATCGTATTATGCTCATTAAGAATATTTAGATCACAAATTTATTATGCATAAGAGACAAAAATTTTATGTGTGCATATTAGGGGATGTATAACAGTAGCTGTTTATGGAGCAAACGGTCCCCTTAAAAATATTGCACGTTCCTTTCTGAATATAATGTATCTGAAAGACTGTTTGATTTTGTATTTGAAACATTCAATCAGAATGTGAGCCTGGTAAATTTGGACCGAACTGCCAACACAAGTGTCCAGCAAATTGTGACCATGAAAAGTGCAACAATAAAAACGGAAATTGTTACAGTTGTAAGGCTGGGTATCAAGGACCACAATGTCAACAAGGTTGGGACAGTGTTTAAAACAATAGATCTCTTACTTGTTTAGCAGTTTTTATAAGTTCTGTATTTTCTAAATATTTGCGTTTTTATAACATTTAGTAAAGCTTTTATAAAATAAGAGTTAGCCAAAAAATAAGATGTGAATTAAAAGGAGAGAATAAAATTAATTCATTTGAATAGTTATTTTAAATTTGATAATTTTAGGTATTGGGAAAATTCCCGATTTCCTAGAATTTATAAATTTAAAATAATGGCACATAATTTTTAAGACTTTAATAATTACCATAATACATCGTTGTTTTGACAATGTTAATTTTGTAAAAGATTTTAAATATATTAATTAATTTCTTCTTTTTTTTACAATGGCTTATGAAATTTAAAGAATGAAAATAAATAACTAAATGCATTCCTTTTTCAGAGTGCAGTCCTACATTCTACGGACAAAATTGTACAAACAAGTGCAACACATCATGTCTGAATGAAATTTGTGATCCAATTAATGGAACCTGCTACAACTGTTCAATAGGAAGGGTAGGCGATCAGTGCGATGGTAAGTAACATAAAAAAGAATATTGATATAGTTTTAGAATTATTTTTTTTAAATATGCTAATCTTTCTTGTCTGGTAGTTAATTTTATGTACACAAACATTTTGCTAACAATAAACTCAACAAGGTGAGATCTTTGTATTTCAGAAATTGTAAAATATGTTGTTCGCAATGTTTCATAATACAATCAGGGCCGCCACTTGAAATGTTTGGGCCCTTGAGAACAAGGTATATGTGGGACCCTCTGGGCTCCAACTCGTATCAAAAACTTTTCCAGGTCCCAGTAGGCCAAAGACATTGAAATATGTATACACAATATCCGACATGTAGCTTTTCTGACATCAACAATTGTGGCTTGTTTAATGGATACTAATACCAAACTTGGTGAGTTGAACCTTCTCGCAATAAAAGTTTGACGGCAAGTAGGAAAGCCAGTGAAAGCAGATATCGGAGAAATTGCCACATACTGACTATATCAGTACGTGGCAATTCCTAATGGAAAGTAAATCAAAGGGAAACGTTTTCAGATTTAGCAGAGATATTACGTTTAGGAGCAACGAAATGTTTAAAAAGTTTGGGCAATTACATTTTTGGATTTCTATTCTTTTTCCTGTTTCTCCCTTTTTCTCTTTTCCCGTGCCTCTTGAGAACCATACTTGTGTCTATTAATTGTTTGTACTATTTAAAGTAACAACTTACTTAAAACGATGTTATCTCAATTAATTTTTCAGGTACTTTGCCAAGAAATGTAAACATTGTCATAATATTCTAAAACATGTATTGTTTTCAAGGGTTAGCTCTAGACTTTCTAAAACTCCAATGTCATCTTTCTATCTTGAAATTTTAGTCCCTAAAATTTATATAAACTATATATTATTTTTATTTTTCAAAAACATATACCCTTTTTTAAAAACTTTTCACATATTTTGAAAATAACTGTTTTATTTTTTAATGATAATTGCACCAAATTTTCCAAAGAAAATTACATTATAATTTACAACTTAGAGATTGAAAAAAGATGAGAACGTAAATCGGAAACCCGTTAAAACAATAAAGAAAATACGATTCATACTATTGTTTACAATTATTTATTATTATTATTATTTTTGGTTGACGATAACGGGGTGATATTTATGGAACTTCTACCAATTCCCAGCAAAGTGTAAATTGACAGCGTGGGTGTTTTTAAATAATGAAATACAATGCTTAAATCAATTTTGAAGGTTTCAATATCTACAAAAATGTATTTAAGAAAAGTATAACTTATCGTGTTGTAAAATTGAGTGAACAAAATTCTAATATTTACATCCACTTAAATAAGTGAGAGTTATCGGAAAACATATAGATCTCGATCTATAGAAAAAATCTATGACGTATTAAATGACTAAATTATATTATTTTTAGAAAAATGTAAAGTTAAAATACGAAGAAACGCGTTTAGTGAATCGTTTCTTGTGCTTAATAGTTTTTCCGTCAATGTTTGTTGTAAGCTAAATTTTTTTTTTGATTCATGTCACTCTCCGGATATATATATTAGGGCTGCGGAAATTACCGATTAATTTCTCGATTATCGGTAAAAAAATTTATCGATTAAAATTATTTGAAATAATTGTTATACAAACCGTAATTTCCGTCCTCTTTTACTCATGCTTCACGGTACCCAAATTAGTGCGATTGTGCACTGATAAAGTTTGAAGTACATTTACGTTGCTGTTAATGAAAGTCAAAACTCAAAAAATAAAATTAAAAAATTTATACGGACATTACTCTCATTTTAAGGAAACATTTTATATAATTTTTATCGTTGTCACAATTCTGCCTGCAAAATTTCAACTCAATTCGATCACTTGAAAATGTTTTAAAATCAATTCAAAATGTTTGGCAATCAGGAGCTACGATTTTAAATAAAGGGATTAAAAGTGTATTATGCTAGTAAGAATATTTATATAATAAATTCATAAATGATAAGAGATAAACATTTCATGTATTTATATTAGGGGAAATATAGCATTAGCTGTTTATGAAACAAATAGTCCCTTTAAAATCATTGCACGTTCCTATCTGTTTATAATGTATCACACAAAATTGTTTGTTTTTGTATTTCAAACATTCAATCAGAATGTGAGCCTGGTACATTTGGAAAGGACTGCCAACAGAAGTGTCCAGCAAATTGTGATAATGATAAGTGCAACAATGAAAACGGAAATTGTTTCAGTTGTAAAGCTGGGTATCAAGGACCACAATGTCAACAAGGTTGGGACAGTGTTTAAAACAGTAGTTCTGTTACTTGTTTAATTAGCTGTTTTTATAAATTCTTAAGTTTCTAAATACTTGCGTTTTTATATAAATATATTTTAATAACCACTTTATAATTACTAATAGTACAAACATGAAGTTTGAATTACAATGAACATAAATTCATATGAATTCTTATTGAAAATTTGATTATTGTAGGTACGGCAGAAATTACCCATTTTCTTGAATTTATAAATGTAAAATGATTGTTATTAGCTAATTTTTTTTTACACTCTAATAACTTGTATAGGACATGCTATTTAAAATCTGATAAAGCGATGAACATTTTTTGTTGAAAGTATTGACTTATGATGCTAAAGTTATTGTATTTTAGTAATTGTATTTATAGCTCATTTGCCTGAAACATACAAAATGGAACGTATAAATTATTTTTCGAAAACATGTAGCAACCAAAGATGTAACATTTTAAATGAAAAAGGACAGTGCTTAGTGTCACTATCAAATGTGCGATCGGTGACGTACATATTTGTGGCAACCATCCTCCACGCGGGCATGTCAACTTCTTCACAGTCCTACTTTTTTTATTGCGAGATTTCCACGGGATTGCCTGGGATTGATGGTTGGGACTCAGCAAGCCTGGCTTTGTCCCTTCCCCAAATACCTGCAACATGCTGCTCTATGTAGTCCGTTTGTTCAGTTGTCAAAATGGTCAGGTCGGTGGGCAGTTATTCTAGGAGCTTAGCAGTAGCGGCAACATCGGGGACTCTCTCCCTATTCCATCGCTTGGCTTACTTACCGACACTGTCAAATGAGCAGACAGTATGTCGCCTGGAGAAGGCTCTTTTGTAACGATAGTGGGTAGCTGGTTGCAATCCTCGAAAATAAGGGAATCTCGTAAAATGTCATCTGCAAAGATGTCTGATCAGGCCGAGTACGCCTGGAGAAATATACTTCTTATAGCTACTACTTAGTCCTGCACTGCCTATCTGAGTTTTGTCATCGTCTGTAGAAGATTGCCGAAAGAGTTTTGGGTCATATTTTTAAGGGAAGGCGCAGTTGATATACTCGACTGTTTTGTTATAAAAGAATCTGCTGACAATGCGAAACTGAAGCCGAGTGGTGGTTCTGAATAATACAATATATTTCAAATGAACAAATTGGTGGACTAAATTAGGACATTTTTGAATGATGAAACAAAAATACAGCATGTTTCAGTTTCTCCCCTATTTCTCTAGTCCAATCTCTTGTCAAGTCTACGAGTTTCCCGTCCTGTGTCTGACAACTCCTGAGTCCCTGGTCCCTGACCTCCCCGTGCTTTGAACAAGGGGACGCAAATGGAAAGCGCGACGCTGCAATGACGACTGCAACCCTGAAAATTGGACTGAACCTCCATAAACCCTTTTCGATTAACTATAGACAACTGGCACAAATTCGCAATTCTTTATTTGGTGAGGAGGACGAATCCAGATCAACCTACAATGTTTGATAAATTAAAAATGGCATTGTAGATTTGTTTAGTTCGTTTATTTTAAATTCTTTCTGTGATATGTGATCATTTTATTATCACTTGCTTTATGCGGTCTATAAGAGAGCCTCACTTAATAAACAAAGATAACAGAATCGAAAAGCATGTTTTGTTTGCTTATAAATGGGTTTTGAATACTTGGTATTTGTTTATTTTTTAAAAGTTGTATGTTAAATTAAAATGTTTTATACATTTTCTTGTATTCTCTTGCAAAAAATACAATTTACGTAGCTGTGCAGCATGACTGTCGTAGTGTTTCCACTTATTTTTTTAAAGATACAACTTAAAGTTTATAAAATATGAAGAATCTTAAATAGTTAGTTATTTGATTTTAAAAAATTCTTGTTTCTTTACCTTATGGACAGTTGCTACTCGATTCTTTAAAATTCCTTGCTTATACATGAGTTAAATTAGACTGTCATTAGTCATTAGAATTAGAATTGATCTTGAAATAATTAATTTTTCAGAAACTTTTAATTTGTAATACATCTAGAAATATTTACAAAAGAATGCTATTTTTTAAAATGAGAGGTCTTTGTATAAGAAAAGGTAAAGTAAATTGTAAGATAATATAGAATATTGAAACAGCCTCAAATATTAACAAATGAAACATAATCTCTACAAATGTTGTTTTTTTCAGAATGGCAAGTCTCACAAAAATAAGTTATCTAAACTAATATTCTAAGCTCCTGTGTAATGTTACACGAAAAGAGTTTATGAAGTATTGTTTTAGGATTCTAGTAAAAATTACGCGCTAAATAATTTGTGGGGTGGGGGATATTGACCGTTTAAATTTTGTAAATTTATTCTGATAATAAAAAAAATGTCTTCGCTATCATTAAAAGCAAGGTATAAATTATAAAATAAAAGTATTTAAAAAGTATAAAACTTAAAATCAAGAAAATCTCTGTGATTAGTGATTAGCCATTGCTTATTTTTTAAAATAATTTTATTTTAACAGAGTGTGAAAAGTATAAATATGGAATGAACTGTACATTTGACTGTTCTGAACGTTGTAGAGATAAAAGGTGCTCATCGGTGGAAGGATTTTGTCTGTCCTGCTTTCCGGGCTATCAAGGTGTTCTGTGTGAACAAGGTATTTGCTTTAATCTGTGAATTAAGTGGTGAAATTTATTTTAATGATGAAAGATCCCTTTATGTATGTCCTATTAAATTTGAAATCAATTATATCATATAAATAATTATAACAATTTAATAATAATAAAATTGTGACTTTAAACAAATCTTAAATGCAGTGTTTGTAATTTTTTTTTAAAAAAAGATATTTAAGTTGATGTTTTTTAAACCCAAGTAAGTTACAAGAGCACAAAAAAAATGTATTTTAAAAAAAATAAATATAAAACAATCTGCACTGTAATGGTGATTTATTTGGTATGTAAATATTTTACAATTATTTTATAGGTAGTTGGTGTTTAATAGATAAATTATTTGTTTGTTTTTTTTGTTTTTTTTTACAATTCCTAATTACATTTTAACAATGTAAATAAATTACTAAGGATGTTTATTTTGTTTTTCAGAGTGCAGTGCTAATTTCTACGGACAAAATTGTACAAATAAGTGCAACACGTCATGTCTGAATCAAATTTGTGATCCAATTAATGGAAGCTGCTACAACTGTTCAATAGGAAGACAAGGTCATCAGTGCGATGGTAGGTTGACATGAAAAAAAAACAAGAAAAAAAAATGCATTTCCATTTAGAGACTGTCCTTGAAAAATATTGTACTTGTTCTTCTCTTGTAGATATTCCATTTTTTTTTTTTTTTTTAAATTAGTTTTAAAAAGTATTATCCGAACAAAAAAAGACATTAAATAAAATAAGTAATAAAAAAACGGAAATGCTTATTTTCTTTTTAAAATAAATATGAAAATTTTAAATTACACATAACGTTTGACTTATTAATGTTGCGTAAAATTATACACTTCTTTGTTATTCCTTCGCTATACAGTTTGTCAGACAGGTAGTTTTGGTGAAGGATGTTTACGTAATTGTAGCGTCAACTGTGTGGCGGGTAGATGTTATCCTGAAAACGGAACATGCTATTATGGCTGCAATGATGGCTTTGAGGGAGAAATGTGCAATATAGGTGGGTACAAGATTGAAAAAAGTATATATTCCTATCACTCACTATTTTTTTAAAAGCTTTAGGAACAGAAACTTATCTTTCTCACAGATAGAATTGTCAATTATTGCCATATATTTTGCAAGGTATGTTTCTAAGACCTGACCACGAAACGTTTTGAGTGTATTGTGGATTTTTTTGGGACAACTTCAGTCCGATCCCTTGAGACAGTTGTGTTAGAAGTAGGGCTTAACCCTATACTCGATTGGGTACTCAGTAATCGGCCAATTTTCATATACTAGGCAATACTCGGCAATGCGCGATAATCGATCACGTAGTGATGCCGAGGCCAAGTATTACGTAATTGCTCCAATAGCAAAGATGCACGCAGAATCACAAGCCTAAAACATACCATTTCGTGATGGATGTACCGTGTGCATACTTGTCATTGGCAACTATTTATCCTTCAACCTTATTTTGACTTTATTACTATTGTATTGATTGTTCCATTCATAAAAGTGGCCGGGCGCAAAAACCATTTAACCATTAGTTATATATTAATTATTGGTCAAAGTTGAAGGTTCAAAAGGATTTTCCTAGAAAATGGGAATTCCACTTTAAGCGTAACTAGTTTTTAAAGAATTTGTGCTCGTTAAGGGAGCAAATTTTTCAAAACATTTTGTTTGATCGTTATGCGAATTTCTCTTTTTGATGTGCACGTTATAAGAGGTGTTACATACCTCGGTTTCGGTACTCGTAATCGACAAAATATGGCTATCATTACTCGATACTCGGTACGCGGCAAAAAATCATACAACACACACCTTTAGTTAGAAAGTTGCTATTCAACTATGGAATAGCTTTTATCAGAAGTCTATAAAAACTTATTTAAACGAAGCTAACAAAGGTTTGAATAAATATTAGATCCCTCGATGTTGATTTTTTTCAGCAGTAATAAGCTCTACCTCCACGATGAGTGATGTTGTCTTATGGTCCATCATTCCTGTAATGATCATAGCTGTGCTAGTCATCGCTGGGGTCCTGCTAAGGAGGTTTGAGTATTAAAAAAAAGTTATTCTTAAATTCTCTTCGGTAGGAAATAGTATTGAGGAAAAAAAAAACAACCTATAATACTCTTAAGTGAAAGAAACTAAACGAACAAGACTAGTTATTGAAATTGAATAATAAATATGTTATATACCCAGACTATTAATTTACTGAAATATATGTAAAATTAATCTTAAAATGATATTTTAAACAGCTTGATTGATAATTGAAAACTATATAATTAGAAATAATCTGGATATCTTTTTATGTCAGGAAGACCTTTTCTTTTAATAAGCATTCAATAGCAAACTTTCATTTGAAACTTTAAAGCAAATATGTACCCAATCTAAACACATCTAAATTTACCAATAGATTCCGAAATCCCACATCAAGAAGAATAAAGGCAGATGAACAAGGATTGGTGGACCTATGTAAGATAAGATTATTGTTTTAATGTAATAAATAAGAATTTGTTAAAACTAGGATAGTCAGATCTATATAAGATGCGATTATTGTTTCAGTTTAACAATTAGACCTGTTTAAAATATTTTATTAACTCGTCTTCTTCAATGTAACTGTCCATGAGCGGTGTTTTCATTTTGTTACAATTCAAAAGAGATATCAAAACTTGGAAAGCATCAACTTTAAAAAAATGTTAACCTGAAGTATTGGCTATTGGAAGAAGAGGAGTCTTCTAAGAAATGTTCAAAGTGTTTAGTGAAAAGTCTGGAAGATTAAATTATCAACGTTGTTATATAAAAATCTAATTACTAATTATTTTGCGTGGTAAACTAAGTAACTTTCTTATAATATAGCTAACAATTCAACAAGCCACCCAGTACACTTTTAAAATAATTTAAAATAAAAATAATATCACTCATTTTATAAATGATTATAAATCATTGATTAAAATGTTTCTTTTAATTAACTGTTACAATATAGCATCGAAAGGGTGGACGAAAAAGCCAGCCAGTGCTATCACAAACAGTAATAAGCAAACACGTTTACAAGATACTTCAATGTCTATAACTGAGTTCAATAACTTTATGAGTACTCAAAATTTGGAATATTTTGAATCACAATTCAAGGTTAGGTTCTTTGAATTTAATAATTATTCATTATTTTCCTTACTAACAACTTAAATTTTAGCGGTGCATGATAAATGAAATTGTTATGCATAAATACACACATAAAAATCATTAAAATGTATGTGAAATAGTTAAGAATAACTCTTAATTGGCACCAAATTTATCTTATAGTGCAGTGGCGTATCTAGGGGACGGGAAAGGCGGAGGTCCAAATTCGAAAGTCACCCGGGGCATCAACTTGAGATGGCCCAGTAGGAGAGTCTGACATTTTTTTAAAAATTGAATATTACGCCACCGCTATTTATGCAGAGCCCCCAAAAGAGGCCAAGCCCCCCCCCCCCCCCGAGCCCCCAAATCCCTAGCTATGCCACTGTTGGGATGTTTTAGATGCTAATTTTATTTAATTTAATTAAACGTTATACTTATTTAAATTAATTTCCTTTTAATATTTTAAAGACCAAAAGTTTAATATCCTTCCAAAGACAAGCCTAAACAAATAGACAAACTTTTTTTAAAAAAATCTCTCACACTTGCTTGTGTATGTCAACATGATTTTAATTTGCAGACACTTTAAAATTGTAATATTTCAGAGTATCCCTGTACCACAAAACGTATCAATGGAAGTTGGTCAAAGTGTGCAAAATAAGAATAAGAACCGCTACAAAAATATATGTCCATGTGAGTTGTTTAGTTATTTTGAATACCTCCTTTCATCTATATACATAATCTTGCTGATTATACATTGAAATCTATAAAACACGTTTCTTTTTTTTACACAGATGATCATTCCCGTGTACGACTATTTTCAAATGAAGACAATAACGAATCTGATTACATAAATGCGTCCTACATAAGGGTAAGTAATCGTTTAGAATAAGCCATGTGCTTTAGAAATAATAACACTTGCTGATACGACTTACTATTTAGGCGCTTGTCCTTACGCTATACCCCTGTAACCATTCCTCTTCCCCTACTAGGGATGGTTCAGTCTTTCGATTACTTTTAGAGATGACATCGCTATCTATTGTGTTATAATTGCAACAAAGTTTAAAAATAATTATAATAACAATATCTTTGTTGATGCAGACTGATCTATGAACACACTTCATGTAATAGTTTTGGGTTTTAGCTAGGCTAAAAATGATTTGTCTTGATATTATAATTAGCTTAACTAGCGTACTTTAAAAGATCATGCTAAAAATGTATCGCTAGACAGTCTTTAGAATGTGTTAATGCGTATCTGGCTATGGCTATGCTTAATCATTTAACTAAGCTGCAGTAGTTTGACCTTTGTAGACCTTAATGTTAACACTTAATGATTTTGTTTTCGTAAATATACAAAAACGATAAAATTATAAATGTTGTATGAGTATATTTTAGTATTGGAAAAGATTATTCAGAAAAAAAAACATATTTTCTAAATAGATTTTTCAAAAGAAAATAAATCTAGTTTTTAATTCTAAACAGGGACACAATGATGAAGTCCGCCACATAGCATCTCAAGGTCAGGAAAAATATTTATTTGAAAAAAAAATTTTTTGTGGATTTAAATTTAGTGTAACTTATCAACATGCAAGTTTGAGTTTTTTTATCAAACAGTTTTAAGCCGTAAACCAGGCTATAGCGTGCTAATTTATAATTAATAAATAAACCGTGTACATCTAAAATATTAACATTTCAGATTGTTACATTACAGGTCCTACAAAATCAACATTGGACGATTTTGTTCTCATGCTCTGGGAACAAAAAGTTGACAAGGTTGTGATGCTGACAAACCTTATTGATGAAGGGAAGGTCTGTTTTTTGTTTAATGCATGCATTTTGTTAATTTATTTATGGATTAACATTGTTGTTGTATCATTATTTCCTAAGTCAATTATAGAGCATATGAAAAAATTACAATTGAATCTTATTCACGTGTATTTAAGTTCATTGATATACAAAATATTTTGTAGGTAAAATGTGATAAATACTGGCCTGATACAGGGGAGGCGCAGTTTGGTGAGATAACTGTGAAATTAACGTCCATAAAAACATTTGCTGATTACATAATTAGGAGCTTCGAGACGTTCAAGGTTTGATTTGTTTTATATAAGGTATCGCAATAATCATTTATTATCAACGTATCATTTTTCTCAACCATTTTAAAATATTACAAAATTAATTGCAATTTTTAAAGAAAACTACCCTATCTGAAGTGGAATTTTTTGTAATGACTTTATTATTCAGAAAGACAAAGAACTGATCAGAAAGTTCACTCAGTTTCACTTTACGACATGGCCAGACAAAGGTGTGCCATTTACGCCATGGCCGTTGGTGGAATTTCTAAAGAGAATTTCTGCACAACCAACAAAAAGTCCTGTGGTGGTCCATTGCAGGTATGGGGAAAAAAAGTGCATTGGTTTAAAACAAAATAGTTTAAAACTGTTTTACGGAACACAATGGTTCGTTGAAAAAATTGCTTCTTATTGAATTGAAGTAACCAAAACATCTAAACGATATGTTTTATCTGAAAATGTTAGCTAAATTTGTTTTGGCTACACACAAATAAGTATGATTACAAAATATATTTACAAAACAGAATAAATTTTGTTGATATTTCTTTTATATCTCGCGTTAGTAATTTTCTAAGCTGACAGTAAGTAATAATATTTTTTTTAAAGTTATTTACGATAATTACAGAAAAACAATCTAGTAGCTTTTTGTTTTAACTGAATTTAATAATATCTTACAACAGGGGTGTCCAAACTCTTTGCATGGCGGGCCATATTCCTTGATGTAAAGATATTCGCGGGCCGGATTTTAATAATATTATTAAAATAACACAGGTTCAATGTTCCCTTTGAGCTGCGCGGCTGCGCCGATATTTGACGGATGCCACGTAGCAGTTTAGAGTACCGCGCGGAAAATGTAAAATATTGAGAGAAAAAAAAGATACTTCACACCTTTGCACAGGCTTTTTTTTTACTTTGCACACGGTCCAACGAACGTTAGAGGGAACGTCGCATAGGTTAAGAAGTTTTGATTGCAAAATTTCAATGCGAAGGGTGAAATTGAAATCTTGAATGCAGTAAATAAGCGAGGTCAGGCTGAATGCCACTGGTTTTCATACGTATGATATCATGAAAGTGAGAGACACTTATTCTCGTCCTCACACAGTTCTTTTTAAATTTCATAACTGAAAATGTCTGCTAACACAAATATTTCGAACCAAACAAGCAGAGTATTTTCCTAACAAATGTTCGAATCTTTTTAACATATCATTATCCAGCTGACTGTAAAAGTCAATGAGAGAAGGTTCTTTTTATCTGCTGCGACATTCAGCATCAATTTGGAGCTCAATGAGTTCCAGCTGCTGCTTGCCAGGAGTATTATCAGGGTCAACGGAAAAAGGTGAAGACTAAAAACGACATAATTTCATTTTCAATTGTTGCAAAGTCCTGAAAGCATTTTTGAAATTTATCAGCCAGTGATGTGATATCGGCAAAATACCTATGCCATTGCTCATTGAATCTTCTTTCTGGAAAATTTGTCATTATTTCATGTAGGTATGGTAAATGTGTGGTACTAGGCTGCATTTTAAACAGTTGCATTGAAAAAAGTTATAGCTCGTTACCAAAGGCCTTAATTCATAATACATATGTGAATATAATTGGATTACCATTGCCTTGTGCCCTTGAAGATTTGTGTTAAGAACGATTAAATGCGAAACATGCCACATAAACAGTATCAGATTGTTCTGGAATTGGTTGCTCCTTAACTTCCATATATTGCCCAATATCTTTTTTAAGTGTGTAAAATCAGCAAAGCATGCTGTCCCCCGACTGAGCCATTTTATACCATTGTGATACACAACATCTTTGTATTCTCCCTGGATATCAAGAAGATACTGATGAAACTAGCGGTAAAATAGGGATTTAGAGCGAATAGAGTTAATAAACTTTATCACTGGCTTAAGGACAAGATAACATGAAATATTTTTGGCAAAAAGAACTTTTTTGGTGAATGATATAATGACGATTAAAATTTTTCCCTGACTTTCAACAGTGCTCACCAGTCAAGGCAGGGGCACCATTAGTAATGAATACTGAGATTGTTTACTTGTTGATTCAACAAGCTTGTCCGTGGAATGTTTTTCCCATGGGATTCCCATGGGAAACGTCCCATGGGATGGGATGGGATGGGATGGGACAGGCATAAATTGCCATGGGATGGGGTGGGATGGGACAGAAAAATATGTCCTATGGACAAGCCTGTGATTTAACGTCATTGACAGTAGAAAAAACAGAAACAACTAAATTTGTTTCACTTGTTTGTTCTTTAAGACTGAAAGTCTAGCAATTAGTAAACAATAAAATATTATCGATATTCGCCATCAATTGACTTACTGAAAATTTCGACTTTTCTTATAATTATACTGTTGTTAAAGAAATAATACGTCTCGATAATGATTATTTCAGGTGAGGCCGTGGGCCAGTTAAAATTGCTCGCGGGCCGATTTTGGCCCGCAGGCCGGACTTAGGACATCCATGTCTTACAAATAACAATTATGGTATTTAATTATTTTATTTATATAATTTTAATGTTATTTTTTCTTTACTTATTAAATACATAATTATTTGTCACATTAAATACTATGTGCATTTAAAATGATTAATCAATCTGTTTTAGTGCTGGAGTTGGTCGCACTGGAACTTTTATTGGACTTGACAACGTTATCAGACAGGCTCAAGAAACTGGTCGTGTGGACATTTTCAAAACTGTGGCAAAAATGAGACAGGACAGAATACTTATGATACAGACGGCAGTAAGTCAATTATTTTTTTTTTACCCATAAGAATAAAATATTAAAACATATATATTATATTTTTTTACTGTATTCACTAACATATTTTATTGATGTAACACATAAATACATTTTTAAAGAAGCTCACAGGGATGAAAATAATATGTCAAAATATTATATGATTAGTCAATTTAGAGTAGGTTATTGTGTATTCACATTTTGTTAAAGTATACTGAGTTATGAACACGCGTGTTCGTTGATAGTTTACCCAAATTATTATATTTTTAAATAGCATGTATCATGACGGAAAATTAAATCGATCTCAAAAATAAACATATTTATAACATTCATAAAGCCGTAAGACAAATTAGTTCTCTGCGAGATTATTTGGAAATATAAATGAAGAAATTACATATAACTTAATTTTTGTCCTAGAAATTTAAAAATGCTTTTTGTTAAATAAAGAGTTCAGTGTCTTGCACGTGCATTTTTTTCGTAATACTTTTTTTTTAAATTTAATTTTTGATATTTTAACCTTTCAATGAGTGAAAGTCTGAAGACGTTCCAATTTTTGTCACTAAAATAAAAAGATCTAAAACTTTTTACTATCAAAGAAAAAAAAACACCAACTTTTTCACGAGAAAAAATAAGATACATTATTTTATTGAAACAAAATAATTAAGATATTTACAATGTTAATTTATGTTTTTAAAAAAACTATTGTTATTACTGTTCATCTAGGAGCAGTACTTGTTCTTACACAAAGCGGCACAAGCGGCCATAGTGTGTATCAACACAAACGTCACACCAAGGAATATTTCAGATGTAGTGAGTAAAATGGAGGACAACTCAATCAACTGTAAGACAAATTTGGAAGAAGAATTTAAGGTATTCTTAATAATAATAATAATTGGGAAACAGTATTATTATTTTCTTATTCAAATGAAGACACTAATCGAAAATGTTTTAATGGATACATTTTAGAAGATATTTATTTATTTATAGATGCGTTAAAAATTTTTACTTGAAAAAAGCATCGTCTACATTCAAATACGTCGTTAACGTGCTATAATTATATTATGTTACAATTGCGTTACAAACATTTCTAATTATTTTTTTCATTAAAAATAGATTCATCTATCTAATCTATCTAATCTATCTAATCTATCTATCTATCTATCTATCTATCTATCTATCTATCTATCTATCTATCTATAT
>MUZC01001187.1:680903-700873 GCA_002072015.1 Radix auricularia | reverse complement strand
TATCAGTAAAACATAACAACGCATTGGTACGTTTCAGCAATTACTTCTCGGTCTGTTAATTTGCTTTATTTTACCACACCAAAAGAACTTTACAAATGTGTTCAAATATAAACTATAAAAATGTTGAAAATAAAAAGGTTTCAGTAATTGAAAAGCGTGTATCGTCTTTATAATTGCTTTATAACATAAGAAAAAGAAAGAAGTTTAAAAAATAAAAAATAGGGATAAAATATAATTTCAAAGTAGTATGGCTAATTTTAAAGTTAAAATACACATTGCTCTGTGCTAAGGTTTATGTAAATAACGCAACATGTTGTAAGACACCAAATATATATATATATTTATATATATTAAAAATAAAGGGAGTCTGCACAGCGTGTGAGAGTTTTGTCAACGACTCGAAAGACAAAATGCGCGATCTGGACAATGTCTATGAAAACATTGTAAATGTGAACATCAACCTGAAAAACAGATACCCATCGATTATTCCAAGTAAGTTCTTGACGCTAAAGCTAAATAAAACAATGATATAAAAACTTTTGTAAAAATAACTTCATCAAAGATCTATAATGAATCGAGTTTTAAAAAAATAAAATTATTGCCCACTTTTCAGAATTTCAGAAGGAGAATTTTAAAATCTAATAAAATTAGGTATAATTAAACAGTTTATTAAAAATGTACTGTCAATAAAGCCATAACCATTGAGGAAAGATAATGATCTTAAGCAAAAGATAATCGAAATTCTACCTAAAGCAAATTAGCATCCGCGTTATTGTTGTTTTACTGTTAAACACTGATGTTTATTTATCCCAACTACCACAGAACAACACTTCAGACCATATCTATCAAATGAGAGCAAAGACATGGGAGACTATATCAATGCTGTTTTTGTCCCGGTAATCTATTTTAAACGTTTTGCTTTAATAAAGAAAGTTGATATTTTTTAATGGATTGACATTTTAAACCCATTTAAATCTACATTCTAGATAAAAAAAAAAAAAAAAAAAAAAAGCATTTGAGTGTTGTGTGTGTGTGTGTGTGTGTGTGCGCGCGCGCGCTTACGGTATGCATGCTCTCAATGATCCCAGTCACCTCATCTTGGCCGAGACTCTTGTTTTTCTTAACGATAAACAATGGGAACGAAATATAAAAGTTAGTATGAAGAAAAAATGCATGGATTCTCTATTTACTGATCTTATTTTACTAGGGATTTTACAAGAGAGACCAGCATCTACTCACCCAACTACCACTGCCGAATACGGTTGTAGATTTCTGGCGTTTGGTCTCACAGTACGATGTGTCAATCATTGTCGCTTTTGAAATAGATGCAATGGAAAATGATACGGTACTTTATTTAATAGCGTTACTTATTGTAAATAAAAGTAAAATTATAATAATGGTTTTTTTTTTTTAATTAAATAAATTTTCTACAAATTATGCTTTTAATCCTGTGTAAAAAAAAACACCAAAAATAAAAAACAAATTATACAAAAAATAAGAAAATAAAACAACAAAAAACAGTGCAAATTCATTTTTTATAAATGACTTCAGACTTTTGGCAACTATTTACCCGTTGGTGAGAATGAAAACCTGAGTTGCCCGCCTTTTGAGATTATTTCAACAGCAAAGAAACATCATTTTTTATGGGAGGAAAGTCGACTTGGCGTTAATAAGGTAAAAACATTAAACCGTTGTAACAACAATTTTTTAGTTATAATATTATCATAACCTTAAGGACTCATCATTTATAAAAAGCTACCTGCTCCCTCTACGGTTTGTAAATCGAATGTACATTATGGGTTAGGGTTAGGATTATTGCATATTTGTTTGCGTCAATTTAGAAATGTATTGTTCTGTTGACACTTATCTAATTTTCGTTCTCCAGTGCTCACATATCCTGTCATATAAAAATATATGTCTGTGTTTAAAGTGCATTCTTTTACTTTTATTGATTCTTTTTGGGCATTTTAGACTCATTTTTTAAATTTTTGTTTAAAAGTTTAGGCTTTTAAATATAATATATATAATTAGAAAATTTAATAAATTCGTCTTTGATTTTTGTTTAACTCAATTTTCAAACAATAATAATAATAAAAAAGTCAAACCTTCTGATGGTTTGATTGACTTTAGTGTGTGTCTCAATCTTCCCCAGGGAGCAGAGAGCCGCTCAGTCATTCACATCAAATGTCTCTTTACGGACCTCAGCACAAAGAACCTGCTGTCACTTGTCCAGTATGTCAGGTCATATGACACAAAGATTCAAGGGAGAAAACTCTACACCTGCAGGTAACTAAAACTCTGATCAAACGGGAGAAATCAATTGAAATGTACTTTTAATCATATGATAGTTCTGCTTTTAATATAAGTTTTAACACAACTCTTCTAATATTAATTATATACTTGTGAGCCCAAATGTAAAATCATAATAATAAATTTGTAATTTATGTAGTGCTTACCCCAGTAAGGAACTGAGCTCACGGCGCTTTACATGAAGATAATAACATACATATATAAGTATCACAGAAACATTCATATCATAAGAACGACATAAATAACAGTATGTTACACATAAGCTACTTTAATCATTAAAAAGAAAGGTTGTCTCATTAATGTTGAAAATAAATTTTGAAAAGATGTGTATTAAGTGCATTCTTGAAGGACTTTGTAGTCGGAATACTACGCATGTGTATTGGTAGAAAACTCCCTTGTTTGGCTTCAAAAAAAAAAGAAAAAGAAAGATCTTTCACCACATGTTTTATTGCGTGTCTTGGGAGCAGGGAGAATGCGTGTGACTGCAGAATAGCGACTACTTCTACTATTTGTATTACTATACTACTGGTACTTTACTACTAAAAATAAGATTAATTATCATTAATGTAGTAATAATACTAACAATAAATCTTCATTTGTATGAGCTTCTAAGTATATTTTGTGTTTACAGAAACGGTGTCTACTTCAGTGGTTTGATCTGCATGTTGTCACTTCTGCTAGATAGGATTGAAAACAACGGCTATGTCAGTGTTCCCCTTGTTGCGGGAGGAATCAAATCGATAAGAATGGAAGTCATCCCTACACAGGTAGTTTTTGTTGGCATGTGTAGGCAATGCATAAAAATTATCATGAATTTGATTTTTCTTACATGTTTTTAAGGGATTTAAAAACAAATGTCCAATGCTAAAGCGAAATTAACAAACAAATCTTTAAAACTACAACAAAATGAACAGTAACATTGTTTGGATTTATTTACTTCTTATATATTTGAAACAATTAAATTTCAAATGATATTCATAATAATCATTACAATTCATTTATCTTTTTGTTATAAAGTAATATATTTTATTTCCTTATTTATTTTCAGGTCCTGTTTTATTTAATTTCTATATTTTAACATTTTTCATTTAGAAGGTTTAAAAAAATTAACAATAACATGTTTGTAAAAAGAATGATAGGACAAAGTAAAATTTTTAATACAGTCTTAATGCACCTTATTGGTACAAGAAATTGGCTTTATAGATTATCAAAGTGATATTATGATGTATGTTCACTCAATATCTTTTAAAGCTTAAAAAGTCATCCCTTCACATTTACGTCTGACATAATGGTGCTTTATTTTCTACAGGAACAATACCGAGCCATTTACGATGTTCTAGTCAGCTACATCCGATCAACGTAAGTGCATGAGAATGTGGACAAAAAGTTTGCAAGAAAACAAGGGACGCTACCACGGTGAAAATATCAAACGGCGGAAAAGGAAGCTTTTGAGTATGACACTAATGACATTAGTTATGTTGACTACAACACATGATTTAATGTAAATTACAGGAGAACCTTTTAAACTCCATGCAGCGAAAAAACTTTAAGAACGATTATAAAAATATTGGTTTACTTTTATTTATTTTTAAAAATCTGTTAGATGTATAAGACGTATTGTAATTACTTGTGTCCCCTTCTTTGGTGGCTTAATTTGTATATAATTTTGAAACACAATTACGGCATTGATTACTTATGGAATGCCTGAAGATGTGGATATTTAACTAATGTTACAGATAGTAATAACTTTCATATTATACTTTCAAATATAAATTTAGGATAAGAATTCAATTGTTTATCAAGTTAACTATAACATTTACTTTGTTTCAATGTCATCTGAAAACTGACTTTTACTGCAGACGTAAAACACAATCCGCACCATGGAAAGAGCAGAAAAAAATCTACACATTTTGTGGAATTAATTTTTTGAACTAATTTACTCATTTACTATAGATTTCCTATACAAATGGAGCACTTTTTTTTTTTTACAAATCTTAATTTTAATTAAAAATAAAGTTTGAATAGTAAAAGAGAACCTTTCTTTTTTATGTCAACATATTGAAAGTGAAAACCCTTTATACTGAAATACAAAACAGTAACATTGCATTAAAATGAGCCATTTATATATATATTACATTTTTGTTTGCTACTTTGCTCGTTTTTATAAAAATTGCATGTACTTTTTTTTTCAAAGTTGGGTATTTCATTCCCAGACTAATATTGATAATTTTCATGCTTTGAAATATGTTTAAATAAACCACTTAAAATGAAACTCTAAATATCTAGTTTTTTTTCTTCTAAAAACGTGAATCTATCTCTATATTATTTCTAAATTCATGTAGAGAAATCATGATATGGCATGGTCTTTTGTATCCTATTTTGATCATTGCAAGTTATTTTGTGCAATAATTTGACGATTAGTTTAAGATTTATGATAATAATAATAAAATGATAATTTATATAGCGATGTATATTCATTATTTCCTTTATTATATAAAGTTGAATAGAAAATAAAGGTGAACCTTAACGCCATTAAAACAACATGACCTTGGCGTAGCGTAATTAGTTGAATATTTTTGAAAATTTCATGTCCGCTCCCTTAAAGTCACATATCATAAAAGTATTTATTTTACGTGCGAAAGTATTGGCAGCGATTCTATCAAGTCCCATCTCAGCAATCAATTGAAACATGTTAAATATTTACAAGACTAAGAAGTTGTCAATTCTAGACCAGTCGCTCCTATATCTCTACAAGGCCTAGGTGTTTATTTTGAAAGTTTTTTTTTTTAATAATTCAAAGATAGATATTATTAAGCTTGAACCCGAAATAATTAGTTTGTTACTACACTTTTGTTATGAACAGCTGTCAAGTGAGAAAATGCGAGATTGAGAGGAGGTCACGTGACGGAAGTAAGCGATAGACCAGAGTGCATTAGATGAGAGTAGAGAAGGCACTTGCGGGAGACAGGTCGTCTAATGACTCTGACAAGTTTCAACTTGTAAAATTGTATATAAATCACATGTTGCAGCATGGCAATTATTTTGTGAATATTGGGGATTTCAAACTTGTTTTTGTGAGAAAGATATTGTTGTTAAATAAAGCCTACAAGAAAACAGGAAACAACACCCTTACACAGCCCAAAACACTTCTGCTAATTCCTCTAACAATGATTTTCTGATTAGTGTATATAACACAACTACTCAACATACTACGTCTTTAATTGTTGCCAAAAATTAATTAAACCTTTCTTTCAATGATCTCATAACAAAGTAATGGGATATGAAACTAATTGCTGCAGCCCTTCTAACAGACGTTATCATGATTCCAAGTTATACGTCCGAATAATGACACGTGGCAACGTGGCAACAAGGAAGGAATGCTTTTCTATAGGGAAAGTATAATTTAATAAAACAAAGCCTAAACTTAGACATTGATTTCAGAATTTGCTTTACCGAAAACTTGATTTTTGCGCATTATTTTGTGATTTTGTATAGTTTACAACTTAATGAATATGCATGGAAACTAGAACTGCTTTCATGAACTTTTAAACATCGCCCAAAGGATAAAATCCGGTAACTAATTCTTTCATGTTAAACACATATTTTTGGATAATCACCTCCTACACGATTACGTCAAACACATGGCCATTGCTCAATTTCATGTGTAAACGAAAATCTCCAAAATACCTCTGACCTTTCGTTTTTATTATAAGAATCTCCAGCACATCATCAGCCAGGATCTTTATTCATTTGTTGTAGTTTTCTGGTAAAAGGAAAGATGTGTATTATTGTATATGCTTTTCTGTATATTTCTTCTCTTAAATCCCATTAAGTAATAATATTAATATGCGAATGGTTTAACAGTAAATAATACGATCTTAAAGTTCTCTTAGCAATTGTAATGTGACATTTTTAGTCATCTGATTAATCTATATAAAAAAAAAATTAAAATAAAATTTATCTTTCTGTATTGAGGATTCATTTTCTCTGAGCGATAAAATATAAAATATTTGGCAAATAAAGAAACAATGTGATATTCAAGTATCTGCAATAATATCCTTCTCTCTTTTTCTCCAAGAGTAGAATATACTTTTGCAACGCTCTCGTCATTAATCAATTATTTTATGAGGTCTAAGCTCTGCTAATAATATTTCCGCATTATTTGTACTTTTTGGCTTAACCAACAATCGTATAGAATTACGTTTTCAAAGTAACTTTAACACAGACCTTTATGCATTAAAAGTTATAGTCTATAATGTATCATTAATATGTTTTTAAAAATTTCACGATCGAGGATTATCTCAAATTATTAAAAAGCGTTTAGAGACATCATTATTTTTCTGTTGTGAAGCTTTGGAATATTTTGCGTCTCGACTCGTATTAGAAAAGTTTGTAAAATAATTGTATATTAATTTAACTTATGATTGGTAAAATGTTATTATTTATATTTGGCTCAAATTTTTCTTACTAATTTCCCCGTTGCATAATAGTGGTAGCTTTTATCGCAGACATTAATTAGATAAACATTTTTTTTTTGCTTTCGTTTTAAGGTTATCTCATTTTCCAAATATTTATAATTAACCTTCCTTGATAACAGTAGACAAGAGAAATTTAGCCTGTAAGACTCTTATGAAATTCCGTCATTGATAAAAGTTACTTTATAAGTGTGCATATTATAATTATTAAGGTATTCCTCAAGTTAGATTTTGTCACTCAGTGCTGTGCCCAGACCCCCCCACCCCGCCCTTCTTTGTTACAACTAAACCACTGATAACGGTTAAGGTATATAAAGTAGAATGCACATGTGTAAACAGCAAAGTGTAACTGTTCTTAAAGGACTTTATCCGACATAAATAGACACGAATGTAAGCAAATAAACAACTTTGTGTAAATATTTCAAATAAATTAACGGTATGTTATTTTACTAATACTAATTTTTAAAAAAAATATAGGTTTAGGTAAAGCTTATTGAAACATATAATTGTTTTTAGAAACAAAATAAGTCTCTTAAATAATATTTTAGAAAAAAACTTGTGAAGCGAAAAAAAGAAAAGAAAAAAACCCATTAAAAACATATAATATAAATAAATTGATTTACCTTTTATTGATCGAAAAGTTTCGTGTAACTTAAATATTTTCTTAAGCGTTTAAGTTCTTTAAATTCTATAACATTTGTAAATCAAGTTCACATAATTATAACCATAATAAACATGTTTTAAACTTTAAAAACAATGTAAAAAATATTTACATATGCATTTAATTTTTAAACTTTGAGACTTGCATTCAACTGTTACATATAAATATTTTATGATCGGGAGTTTTTTTATTTAAAGAGAGAAAAACGTGTAGAATCTAACGTGTATTAATGTATTGAATATTTTGAAATACAAAAGAGGAAGTTATATTGTCACAATCTTTTAAAGCGCGTTTATATTTTGAAACTATGCAAACATAGCACGCATAGATAACGCTAATGGCGGAAGGAAGATAGTATCCAAGATTTCAAATCAATGTTGACATAATATATGTTATAAGTAGGTCAGCCGATAAGAACATATTTTTAAAACATCAAAGCGATAGATAATACGGAAAATGCATCTGTATTAAATATAGGCCATATTAATTTTTTCCATGATTTTTATGAACTTGCTTTCGTTCCTATTTACGTAATTTTTTGTATCTGTTTGTCCACAAAATATCAAATGTAAACCACTTTGTTTGTCTTAGAGATCTCAAAATTTTACAACAGATAGATATTGGATGACAATGCATTGTTTTAAAATTTCAGATCGATCGAATGTACCGTAATTAAATGAATGCATTTTTAGTTTCTCTATAAAACATATATATATATATACGTCTGCTGTGGTTGACATTCCCGTGCCACATGAGTTCACCCCATGAGCAATATCCATGTTGTTAAAACGTTGGACGGACGCTTATGGGGTGTTGAGTATACAAATAAATAGAGGTAAATACATATTTTTAAAGACCCCGTTTTTATAAGTTAACTAAAAAGAAGAAAATAAAAATAGAGGTTAAAAAGAGTCTTAAAAACATGTTTTTATAAGTGGATTAAGGAGAAGAAAATAATTAAAACTTTACGAGCAAGTACATTGATCAGGGTCTTCTTAACGCAAATGCTGTTTGGCATTAGCCAAGCGCCCACGAGCGAGCATAGGGGCCCCATGGGATTATGTTTATTAATAAATATTATGTATAACTTTTTTGATTCCTGCGTCGTGTGTGGGTGGGGTTGGGTGCGCACTCTATCTTTTCCCAGGGGCCCAACACTATTTATTTGCCCTGGGGGCCAAAAATGTGTAAATTTTGCTCTGAAATTAATTTAATGACTAAAAACGTTGGGCGGGTGCATCAAAATCCCATTCTTATTTAGAAATACAACACAAAGATAGGTGTTTGGTATAAAAATTAAAGATTTACAACTTAGAAGGCAAAAGAGAGAATTATAAGTGAGAGAATGAGTAAATGCATGGCTTCTTAGACCTATTGTTGCCCGAAATTTGCGTCAACATGTCGGTCAAGACACGGTTGGGATACCATCAAGAGAGTTTCGCAGGATTGTCCAAGGGACATATTTTTCCATCCCATGCCATGCCATGGCAGTTTATGCCTGTACCATCCCATCCAATCCCATGGAAAAAACGTTCCTATGGACAAGCCTGGAGTTTCGGGCACTATCCTTCCAAGCCTGTCGTCTGTTTATCTCACACACTGCTACGCTCAGCCGCTTGCTTCAGCATCATAAAATCATGCCCAACGCTTGCTGCAGAATCCCAAAATCATGCCCAACGTCAAACGCCTTCAGTGTGGCTTTGAGCAAGTTTTTGTAGCACGGAGCCTGCGCTAGCCAGATACTTGCTGCAAACTATTTTCATTCAAATGTCGTTATTTTTATACCAATTTTTTGTGTGGATAAATTCAAAATAAAATATGTAAATAAAAAAACAATATTTTTAAAAAAAAAAATTATAATATTATTTTATAGTTATTGTAAGCTCTAGGTAGAAAAGATAGGATATATTTATTTGAATACCAAAAAAAGTCAATTTCCGTCGATGGTATCTTAAATCATGAAACGTCATTGTTATGTTGACTCTAGGGTTTAAGTGACAGAGTTTTAGATTGTGGTGGAAAAAAATATTTTTTATGGAGTTAAAAATAACTGAACGTTTCATGCCAAGTACTTCACAGTATTTTATGTTAGTTGACTTTCATAAAATTGTGCTAGTTCTTTGCGGTCATTTGTAATAAAGACATTGATTTGTTGATTCAAACTTACAAGTAAGAAGGTATAATCAGTAAAATTGTTACTCTATATTTGACAGCCAAATTGAACAATTTGATTTTATAAATTTTTTTGCAAGGCAATAAAAATATTTTTATAAAAGAAAGAAGGATATGTAAAATGAAATCACTATAGTAAATAAAAATTCAGTGAATGCATTTTGTAAACCAACATGACTAACTCTGTAGCGTATTGGGATAATATAAATTAAACAAGGTTCAGTAAATTTTGTACTTACTTTATCACATCTGAAAAAAAACTGGGTTGCTTTGGCTTGCATGGTTTCGTGGGACGATCAAAAAATTTTCTTTCTTTTGTTTTTTTTTTTTAAATAAAATTATTTTTATTTATTATTAAAAACCCAAACATTTTATATATTTTTTGAATGAGAATTGTTTTAACGTGATTAATTCATTTACGGGACTATCTTTAGTGATTGTAATACGAAAAAGAACTTACTTTTAAATTTCTTCTCTTTCCACAAAATATTGCTTCTTAAAACAGTTTATCCTTTTTGAAATCAGATTCCATTTTCTTCTATTTCTAAAAACGTGGTTGAGTTGAGCAATGTAGAATTGAAATACGCAAAACTTTGATTCACTATTTTAAAAAAAAATGTGACTGCCAAACAAAGGACATCTAAATAATCGGAATGCGTAAACTATTTTGCCCACTTTAAAAGTCTATCTTCATTTGGTGTAAAGTACCTGTTTGCTTTGTTTCGTTGGTTTAAAACATTTTAAATCCCGCTGCTGTATTAATAATTTACGAGTCCCATCTCTACTAACCGTTCGACACATTTATTTGCTTCATATGTTTTTATTATTTTTTTATTCCTAGTGACATTCACGGGTAAATTAATTTTGGCTATAAAACATTGACTAGCTAAAAAAAAAAGGTAAAAATCAGTGATTTAAAAAAAGAGAGATGCAGCAGAAACCATAAATTTGATTAATTATCCTGGAATATCGATTATCGATCTGCGCCCGTTCTTTTATAAATATATTTCATTTCATTATATCACTTCATGGTCCATGCTTTATAATAACAATCTAAAAGTATTTGGAAATCATTGTTTACTTTAAACATTACACATTAAAAATATTCTTCTAATTTATTTTAAAACCATGGATGGCGTTTTCTTTATTTCTTCCTACTACCATGCTTAATAATGACTAACTCTTTTCACTGGATTCGGCATTTAATCAATATAATGTTTTATATATTAGAATTCAAACATACCTTAATACATATATATATATTTAGAGAATCGAGATCTTATTTTAAGATAATACTCTATTATTTTTGATTTGTAAATGCAATTATGAAGTTGTTGTTTTTTTTCTCTTTCTGGAAAAGCTCTTTTTTCAGCAGAGATGGTCCCAAGAATTAATTTGTTGCATTCTTCACTGCATCTTTTTATATACTTAGCTTCATGTTCTGCATTACAAAGTAAGTTTATTCTTCTTTTTAAAAATAATTATTTTTTTGTTGTTTTTTTTAAATCATCTTGTAGATTAAATGTATTAGAAGTTTCTTTAAAAATGACAAAAACAGATATTTGGCGTTATATTAAAATATAATTATATGTGGTATCAATTGTTCTATTTTATTATCATACGGTATATCTAACAACGCCCAGACTGCAACAGTGGATGGTTTGGCTCAAAGTGCCAATTTAAGTGTCACTGTTACCTTAATGTCGCATGCGATTCAACTACTGGAGAGTGTCCGAATCGTTCCAAATGTGCCTTCGGATGGTTTGGAACATCTTGCCAGTACCGTAAGTCTTGGTTTTGTTGAATTTTGTGAAGTCTTATTTTAAAAATGGGCTTTATGATAGGATTTAATGTTTGGAATATGTTACCTTCGTGAATTTAAAAATAGAATAAAAGAAAATGCGCGTATAATATTTTTCCAGCTGTAAGCTATTTGGTTAAATGAATAAAAGAATGCACACATGATGTCATAACAGACGCAATTTTAAGCGCTTTTTATAAACATATAAGACTGTTCGAGCTCATAGTAATAAAGCCACAGCATAAAATAAAGTACCGTCATTAGCTGTTTTATATATTCGAGTAGCTTGAAAGTGCTCTACGCTCGACGATTAGGACAAGGCTGAACAACAAAGCAATAAATACCTTTAACTAAAGTTACATTATGCGGCATACTGTGTTTTACTCTAGATAAAAGAGTAACAAAAAAAACTAAAAAAGAAACAAATTCTTTTCTACTATTTAGCCAGCTTAAATGAAAAATATGTTTTGAGGACAATGAAAGCCATTTAAAATTAAGTAGATAACGACAATAAACATCGCAGCTTTCACACGCTTGCTACCTTGAGAGGTTAATTAAGAGCCCATATTGTACATGTGTTATAGAAATATACAATTAACTTTTCAATGAATTTTCAATTTAAAACAGCGCCTAATAACTTTAAAAAAAACAGGTATATGTANGCGACATTGCATAAGTTGTAATTATACGCTTTTTCGAAGAAACGGCTAAGATTTAACATAAAAACTTTAATCCAAGATACGATAATTCATTTCTATTTCTTTGCAACATTAGAGTTAACATTTATAAAATATAAATAGTATTTTGGTTTTTATAACACAAACCTCCACTAACTATTAATCAAATATTAATTTTAGTTTAAAAAACATATTTTAAGATTTTAAAGAATACTAATATTGCATGTAAGAAAAATCATAATTATATATTTCAGATGAAAATAGTTCATAATTCATATGAATTTTAAAACTGTATTACTGCCATAAGTTTGTTGCATAATTTTGAAAACTTTGTCATATTTAAAAAAATCACATTGTACAATATACAGAAGATCTAGTGAGTCTGCCATCGGTAACAATAACCAGCTCACCGTCACAGCCAACATACACCTGGCTCACTGACAGAGATGACACAACCTGCAACTCTGACACCCACCTGGAGAAAGTCACAGTGGCCTGGCCTTTAGCGACCCCTTTTACATGGCTCAGAATTTCATTACGTGACACAGGTACACTGGCCGTGGTTAAATGATAGCAAATACATTTTAAAAGAGCTATTGATATGTAAAAAATGATTGAGTTTTCTAGTATTTAAAGTAAATACGCGTGGTAAATATTTATACAAAGAACTTATTCGGATTTAATCAAACATAGACATAAGATATAGGGAGGAAGATACAAAAAACTCGAGCCTACTGGAATCAGCGTCATATACCCTACAAAAAAAGTAAAAATTACGTAAAAGTAACATTTTACCCTCTAGCAAGTGAGAAAATGATTATTTTAAAAATTGATATTTTGCCAAATGTGCTTGAACGTAAATTTCAGTTTAATATTACATGTTTCAAAGTGATACAGCATTATGCGATGTTTGTATCACATTTATTGCCAATATTTTAATTTTAAAGCATAATTATTTAATTAAGCCATTTTATGCTAAGCGTTTGAGTTTGATAATTACTTGTAATGTTTTCTTTTACTACCATTATATTATAATATTTATTCATGCGCTAAATTTGATTAGTCCACTTTAAGCAATGAATCTCTACATTTAAATTGTTTAACTGTACAAAATCACATGACAATGAAATGTCCAACATCTGTATTAGTAGGCTACGCACTAATTTTCTCATCTCATCCTATTTCCCTCTCTTAAAACAGAATATCTCAGAAATGTAACAGTAGCGATGAGAAGACCACTTACAGATGCTAAATGTATGGACCAAAAGATATACGTCATAAACAATAACACTATCGACATTCGGTGCCATGTTGTTGTGGATACAACGTCTGTTGTCATAGAAGGACATGTAGTTAAATCCCTGTGTTCTCTATACATAAGTGGAGGTGAGGACATTCGGAACACATTTTTTGTTTGGTGCTATTTAAGGAAAGTTGGTATCAACTTTTTCTATTGGTTTAATTTTTGTTCAGTTCGTTTTAAAATTTCTTTCAACCCAAATGAAAATAAAATTAAGTAGAGAAGGTATTTGCATCTTTTTATCACATTAAAAAGTATTTTAAAAATATAGACAAGCAAAGGAAAGAGATGTAGCAACAAAATGTATTAGTACATATCTATCTTGTAATTACAGGTCGTAATGTTGCGTTAAAGCAGACTGCAGCTCAGAGTTCCACTATCAATGATAACACTACAATCTCGATAGCGTCAAATGCAGTTGACGGTAACACAAATGGGACTTTCGCTAGCAACACTTGTACACACACAAATGATCCATACCCAAGTTGGAATGTAACCTTTGGTCATTTACAAGTAGTAAACAGAATAGTTTTGTACAACAGGCTCGACACCGGTAAGTGTGAACAATAAACTTATCATAACTTTATCTTGTCTAAAACAAATTACTGTCATAAAAAGGAATTTTAATTTTAGAGAAAAATGTTAATTGAAGGGAAACATGCAATAACATTTATGTAACAGGATGACCGGTTCTGACACCAATTTAATGTAACAGGCCAAGGTCCCCGTTTTCTCACTTTCCCGTGATTGACCTCATTTTGCGTTTCTTTGTGGGCTTTTAAACAGACTCCGCTCTCACACAATAATTCACTTTAATAATCAAATCCAGGAAATACGTTCTTTAATAGTTCAATAACAAATCTGTACACTTATTTTACAATATAAAACAATGTTCATTTTGCTTCCACTAGCTTCATCTCTGTCTCTCAACTTCTTAACTTCTAACTCCCGCTCGAGTCATGTCTCCGTGTTCTCTCTCTGTGTCCTTCTCGTGACCACACATCCGTGACCTTTTTTGGCCTCCTTTTGACCCTGACATACCACTTTTCTCACGTGACATCCACCCCCCTCCTTCAAAAAAAATGTTTTGCCAAAAAACATTTTGGGTCATAACAAAAAAATTAGACAGCAATTTGAAAATAACGTTGTCTTTAACACTCACAACAAAAGTTTAACATTACAGAGGCGTTCATGGATTGTCACGCTTCAGCTGTCTCACCAATACTATTTCTGTTTTTCCAGTCTATTTATAGCTAGAAATATTAAGCATAAAATGCACAATGAGCATTGTTTTTACAACAAGTCAAAAAATATTTTAAAATCTGACTAATGCATATAATCATCAGTTATGCTTGTCCATACTATACTATATTTAATTCATTGCTATTTTGAATCAACTTTACGACATATAAATATATTCTTTAATTTATAATATGCGGTGAGCTCAAATGTTTCTTTATGGATACAAAGTAATTTAATCTACTCTTATCTGAAATAATGTATAACATTGAATACAAAATTAATCCACAGAAAAATTATGTTATAAAAATAACATTACAACTGGTATTAATTCAAAATAATAGTTCTTCAATGCTTCATCAGTCTCTTAAAGGTTCAGTAATTCACTAATCACGAACATCAGTATTTCTGTTAACAATATCAAGTTCAGCATCTTGAATAAGTTGCTTGGCTTTTGAGATAGCATGTTTGCTTCCAGATAGTTTAACAAAACTTTGATTAGATGAGTCATAATCATGATAAATTTTTATCTGACAGTTACTGTCTGCTTCAATGTTTCTGATTCTGTATCCTCTACGACCAATTAATCTTTCTACTGTAGTTGATTTTACTTTAATGGTCTCAGACTCATTATTACTATTTCTGTGATTCCAATAATCATCTCTTCTGCCATGTCTATGATTAACAATAGTGGTCACAATATTACCAGAGTTTGATTTTGATTGTCTATGATTAACAATAGTGGTCACAATATTACCAGAGTTTGATTTTTCTGTTTTCATTTCTTCTTTGCTGAGTTTCATTTGTATGTAAAAAACAGTTATTGCTACATTTTCTATAGTTTAATAATTTCCAGTCCTTAATAATAGCTGGTACATATTTAGTAATAATTTGATTACGTGTATGCGTGTCACACGAAATAATAATTATTTGAATTTGCAAAGCAACATAATTTTTAAAATATAAAAATAAGGTTACCGAACATAATAAAATTCCTGTGAAATAACTTGTTTGGTGATTTATAGAAGTATTTTAGTTTTAAAATACTACACTTAGTAATCTGAGACACAAATCTGAGATGTCATACACCAGTTAATGAAGATGTCACGCGAAGGGACAATATCTTGACATCATTGTGCACCAACGATACATTATCTCGATTGAAATAATTGATTTTAAACTAGTCTATTTGTGACACAAATTAGGCTAAAAGAAATAATTAAAACCAGAATTATTTTTTAACGCAATTTCCCGTGGGGAAAATTTCTTTTATTTATTGACGCAATTACCCTTGGGAATTGAGTTTATAGATTCGAAATGTCTTGCCAGTCTTTTCCAGCTTTTTAAGAGCAACTTATCCGGAATCTTACTAGAAAGAGGGTTCATTTCTATTGCATTTATGTTAGGTAGGTCCAAAGGATGTCTGGTGCACCTAAAATACATTGAAAAACTACAGAGAGTTCAAAATTCACCTGACAGACTAATTCTTAAGGCAAAAATTACAACAATGCTACTCCACTACTTTACTCACTTCATTTGCAATCTGTACAAGCCCGAATGGATTATAAACAGTCCGTTCTCGGTCACAAAATCTTTTCCGAGTCATGTCCGTCTTACCTTATTGAAATTTTGTCGGACTACTTACCCACTCGTCAGCTACGCTCTTCTGTAGACACACGCATTCTCTCTGTTCCTAAGATATGCACTAAAAGATTTGTTGAAAGGTCGTTTTCTTTTTATGCAGCTAAACAATGTATGATTCTAGGTTCATGTAAAGCGCCGTGAGCCCAATTCCTTACTGGGATACAACGCTATATAAATTATCTATTTATCATTTTTATTTTGTGCACGGGCCAAAAAAATTACCTTAAAAAATTTCTACATTTCCTCGAAAATCCAAAACACCCGAAAAAATATCAGTATTTTGTCAATTTCTCGCAAACCATAACATATATCAGGTCAAAACAAACGCCTAACAGTAGCTAGTAGACTATTATTTAGAACAATGTTGGAGAAGGAATTTGTGAAAATTCTCGATCGTTTCGACTCGCCTAATTTTTGTAGTAAGTTGCAGATAGTAGATCGAGATCTAACTGTTTTGTTTATTTTTAAAATTATTTTTTTTGAAATGACCTTTATTGTAATCTAGAATGGTAGTTAATTGTGGTTTCCCGCCTTTTGAATGCTAATCTTATATTGTTGCGTGGTGCAAATGTTGTTGACACATTCTTTATGTGATGTAGAGTGAGGGGATATGATGTTATACTTTGTTTGGTTTCAGAATTACTGATTAGAAATGACTTTTAATGTAATCTAAAATGATTTCCCTTGAATATAAAAATATGAAATTCTTTTCTTATCTTATATGTTACAGACGCTCCTTCTGTACAAAAGATTATTGCGTCCTACGTGTTTCTATGGTTTGCGTTTAGTCCTGTATGTTGAGGACTGGGTCTATAAGGGTATAGACACCAGCACATATATGACTCTAGTTGTCTAGGGTTAGCTTGTACTTATACAGCTAGCAACTCTTTATTTGTTGAATATATGTCTCCGCTGAGTAGGAGTACTAGTAACGTTAGGTATTGCTCTATCATAGTCTATAATTTCCACTAGCTAATATTAACTGTAAGTTCTAGATACAAATAATAACCCAAACGCCTCTGTGTATACAACAGAGAATAATGACATTTAATAACTTAATAGCATAAAGAATGACAACAAATAAAGTAGATACCCAATTAATATAAAGTTGGACAAAACTAATTAACGTAGATAAATAACTAAACATTCGACGTAAACTACAATTTACATTATATGATTATGGCCCGACATCCCTCTGGTCAGTGGGGCGTGTCAAGTAGATGATTGATGGGTCTGCCTAGCGTCGCTGCTTCTATCGCTCCGCAGTCAAGCGTAGCGTATCCCAATTGTGACATTCTCTTTGGAGGGTTGAGTCCTTTCAGACTCTTATAACCCGGCCTACAATACCAACGGCGAGCCTCAACATAAGGGCGTCGCCATGGAGATATTCCTCCGCAGTGCAATGGCTGCCTGACCTCACCGCGTCCCCAATTGCCGCAGAACAATCGGTCAGCAGGTGTGCCACTGTCTCCTCGGCCATACCACATAAACGGCAGCCGGGTTCCCTGTTTTTGTCTAACCTGTGAAAGTAGCTGTTTGTTGGACAGTGTCCAGTCCTCATCTGAGTGATGAGGGACTGGCAACTACGAGGCAGTTTCCACCAGGGATCTCGCTTGCGTGGTCGCGGCATTTTATCGTAAAGCGTTCGTGCCGTGTCACCATTTTCCCATCCTTTTAGCCATTTTTCCATGAAATGGTCTTTTAGCCACAATTTTACCCCCAGCTGGGTCATTGGGCGTTCGATTTGGGGCTGGGCAGCACCCTGTTGTGCCAGCAAGTTTGCCTTTTCTTGCTGTGGTATCTTTGCGTGGCCTATTATGTACTGCAGGACAACCATGCCCCCGCGAGATCTAATATAGTTAACGATCTCTAGTACAGCATCAACAGTTTTCGTCTCCATAGAGCTCCGACTCAAGAGTTCCAAGGAGGATCTCGAGTCGGTGAAGACTACGACTGTTGGAAAACTCTTTCGTCTACATAGGCGTAGGCGCACTTCTTTCACACCCTTGTGGATTGCCTCTAGTTCAGCGTCCCCGCTTGAAGCTAGTCTTCCACATGGTCCAGACAGTTCTGTTACTGCTGGACCTCCAGCAGGGTATTCAATTAGTGCACCGTACCCACTTCGTCCATCTGTGAAGCATGAGCCGTCTGCATAGACTCTTACTACGCCTGTACCGTAGGCTTCAATAGTCCTTAGTGCTTCTTCGTGCTGAAGCTCAACTGGACTATGTTTCCCCACCGCGGCATTTGCCAGTGACAAACGTAGATCGGGCAGAGAGTAGCTTTCGTGGGGTCCCCTCGCCGGGATCATGGATAGTTTTTCCCTGCTTTTGGGTAATTTAACTGAAACCTCGAGCTCGTTGACCACATCCATAAAGGAGGGTCGTTTCAGTCGTGTGCGTTTTACCCATCTGTTTTGCATCTGAAAACAGGGTTCGTTACGATCCATTCTACGGTATCTTTCCACCGTAGTTAGTATTGCTTTCTCTCGCCGTACTTTGAGCGGTTCCACATTTGCCAAGATTTCTACCGCGGCGTTGGGTGTAGTACGTAACGCCCCACAAACCAGTCTAAGAGCTTGGTTTTGGACTCTATCCAGGTCTTCGAGCGCTGTTCTGCTCGCAAAGGCCTGGATGGGGAGGCTGTAGTCAATGGCTCCTCTCACTTTGCTGAGGTAGAGAGCTCTCAGCGTTCTTGCATCGGCACCCCAATTAGTGCTTGCTAGCTTTTTCACCAGTGACAATTGGGCAGTGGTTTTTGCGCGCAGTTCACGAATATGGTTGTGTAGCTGGAGTTTCTGGTCCAGCCGCACGCCCAAATAAGTTGGTGCCTTGTCCCATTTCAGCCTTTTCCCACAGATGTTAAGCACAACATCATGTTTCAGTGCATTCCTGCCATTTGTGAAAATGGAATGGACGGTCTTTTGCGTGTTCACTATGAGTCTCCACTTGTTGGCATATTCCTCGATCTTATCGAGGTCGCGCTGTAGTCTGGTCTGCAAATTCGCTACGTCCCTCCCGGACGCATAGACAACCAAGTCGTCTGCGAACATCGCGCTACTACACTCGATTGACGTTTGAATGTCGCTAACGTATGCTAGGAACAGCGTACAACTTAGGGCAGACCCTTGTGGGAGTCCGTCCTGGAGTCGAGCTTCGTTGGATAAAGACTCCCCCATGCGGGTTCTTATTGTTCTATTCTCCAAGAACGATTGTATCCAACCATGCATTTTCGCTGTAACTCCCAATTTCTGGAGCTTAAACATAAGCCCAGTACGCCAGACCTTGTCATAGGCCTGTTTTAGATCGAAGAATACTGCCAATGTGTGGTTTCGCATCTGGAGCTCATTCGTGATAGACTGAACAAGTCTTATTACCTGATCCATCGGTTGGCGTCCCTTGCGGAAGCCACCCTGAGCCATAGGAATGCACTTACTTTTTTCTAGAAACCAATAGAGCCTGGCGTTAACCATCCTTTCAGCTACCTTCCCAAGACACGATGTCAAGGATATCGGTCGGTAGCTGTCAGGGCTTTCGCCTGGTTTCCCCTCTTTCTGAATTGGGATAACTGTGGCCTTTTTCCACTCCTTCGGCAAAATGCCTGTAGTCCATGTCCTGTTGATAAACTGTAGCAGTTTATTCTTACCTTCGATGCCCAATTGCTTGAGCATCTCATTATGGACTTTGTCTGG
>MUZC01001187.1:661124-672415 GCA_002072015.1 Radix auricularia | reverse complement strand
TAATAAACAAATTATTACTAAGTAAGGGTGTACTTCAAACAAAAAAAAATGAAATTAAAATATTTCTTTAAAAATTATAATAATTTTTAAAATTTAAAATAATTTTTTTTTAAATTTGTGAATAGCATTGTGTATTCACATTAAGGGAGAATCTAAATTTCTGTCTAATTTACCATATTAATTTATTATCATTTGGTACGGAGCGAATTAAAAAAAAAATGTTTACTAAAAATTAATATTTTAAATATCTAACTAGTTTATTATTATATGTCAACTACTTCCTTCCTGGCATTACTCTCTTTTGCTCTGAATTTCACCACAGCTGACTTTTATTTATATTTTATTACTTTTATTTGTTTTGTCATTTATTCATTGAAGAGGGCTCTCTGCCAAAAAGCTCGACGTTTTGTTGCGTCTTGTCAGGCTCATACCAAACCTGTTTGCATGACGTGTATGGAATAAAAATATAATAAACCTTTTATTTCAAGCAGGAATGAGATAAAATTCATTACATTGTACTATATCTATAGGTCTATAATATTGGTTTTAAACACCTTTTAAATGATTTTTTAAAAATGATAATGTCATTAGCATAGATATTGGTTTTTATATTTAACCGTGTGGGAAATTTTACTATTTTAAGAAATTGGATACCTTGAAATCAATGCTCATGATTCTAATGTATCTTTTTGGAGTTCTGGAAACAATGATATTGTGCATCAACGATTGCAAATGGCTTTGTTTTAATTCATCATGTGAATACATAAGTAGTATGATGTATGAGATTGATCCGCTGATTCACCCACTAGCATAAAACTTTAGAATCAGAACTTGACCAAAAATGTGTCAATGTTTACGATCAACTATATTTTAAATTTGGTGTGACGGTAAAAACATTTTTCAATAACATTCGTTTATATTTTTAAGAAAAATCAAATTATTAAATTCTTTTTAAATGGTTATTAATCAATTTAATCAAGTAATGTTAAAATGTGCCTCATTAAAAAAAGATAAAATAATTACTCCAGAATACATTTTTTTATTTAAATATATATCGATTTTATTTTTAAAAATAGGATATTTACATTTTTATCATAAAAACAAAGTCTATTATTGTGAATCACTGTAATGAAAAATATTTTTAAAATAATTATAGTTATAAAGTGTTGCATAGTATGTCAAGTTAAATGTTAATAGCTTAGTTAGCAAATTATTAATTAAGTACATGATGTCCTACTTTTAATTCAGAATGTAGCCCTGCTAACTGGGGAGCAAACTGTACGAGAGAGTGCAATGTGAAATGTTTAAATTCATCTTGTGACAGAGTCAATGGTTCCTGTAATCGTGGATGTCATGGATTTAGTGATCCACCAGATTGTACTAAAGGTCAGAAATAGTGTTTAATCAGATTAATAGTGTTCTTCTCGCTAATTAAATACTGATTCATTTAAGACATCTGAATAATATAATATTAATGTATTTCAGAGCTAGTAACATTTGACTAGAGTCGCTGTACGGATCTTAGGAAAAGCATTTAGATGCAATGCCGATGATGAAAACCAAAGTACCCGTTGAGGGTTGGGTTACTCCGAAGCGACCGTTTCGCCCACCTCAGTTAACTAGCAACTGAGCTGTTCCGGCTTATAGAAGCGACCGCTACGGGGGGGGGGGACTCTAAGCTTTTACGTCCCTTAGGGGGCCAGAGAGCTGAGGGTTTTTTCCTGGAAGCCTCACGAAGAGCGCAGTCTCAGGACTGCTGACTTTCTTCCCCATGTAGAATTTCAGAGCGCTTGAAATATGTTAATACACCTTTATTTCAGCTTTCTGGATATTTCATTGCCAAGTACCTGAAAAAACAAGTGTGTGGAATACTATGTATCTTTTTTATGTTGTTGTTGTTTTTAGATTAGGTGTCATTAAGGGCTTTTGAATGTTCCAACTTTAATAGGAGTGACATAAAAGGGATTTTTTAAAATTAATTTATAGTTGCTACTAATTATCAAATACATCTTTCAACTTCTACATTTTATTTTTATAATATATTTGCTCTACGAACAAAAAATTTGTTAATGTTTACAACTACTGTTGTGTAACAGTGACAAAAGTTACATTCTCTTTAAAATACAAAAATTGGGATTTCCTGGGGGGACACGTCAAGTAATCTGTAAATATTGTTATACCCGAAATGGTAAAAATGTGGTTCATCTGGGTACCCAGTCACGCAAGCTTTAGCTAAGTAGCTGCGAAATTCAGATTCAATCATGAACTGCATTCCAAGGAATAATCAACTTGATTTTTTTTGTCTTTCTTTTTTTTTTGTTTTTTTTAATGACGGTGCCCGTTTAAATAATATTTTCTATTTATTTATAACTATATGAGTTATAGGTATTTCTTTTTAACATTTAATTGTAAAATGTTTAGCCCTGTCACACAAACAATTAAGAATTTAGAAATAGTAATATTATTTTTTTAAAGATTGTACTTATTTCATTATGTTATATGGTATATTATTATTGTTTAAACAATTATTAACTTCATACATTTATATTCAAACAGCAAAGCAAAGGTTACTTAGTAAATACTTCTTATTTTAAATTGTTACACACCCGGGTAAAATGAGTAAATGTAAACTTGATACAAGCAATCATTATCAGTTAAAATGTAACCCAGGAAATCAAAAGTGTCATCATTTGGTTGGTAGTCATAGGTCTACATAAAATCAAATGAACGCGGTTTCAAACAATGAAAGAGCCCATAATCGGTGTGTGATTTTTATAAGCTATTTTACCGACGACATCCATGTAAACTTTAATCTATAAAGTATTTCAGCATTATGCGTCATACCATTACACGTTTTTAAAGGGAACAAAGCAGATAGTGGAGTGATGGTAACATAAATCAACATCTTTCATTTAGCCTAGCATGTTCAATGAAGATAACCATATTATACACTTATCAAAAAATATACATTAATTCCAATCTTTTAAGCCATTACAGAGAAGGATACAAGCCCGGACGGCGTTCTGATTGGTGTAGGGGCTGTTCTTGGTGTATCCTGTGCAGTGAATGTATTACTTATTGTTGTGATTTGTCTTTTGATGCGTCGAATAAGGCAACCATCAATTACGGGGAAACCCTCGGAAAACAAACGCAGAGATGAGAGTTATGACAACGTGAAAATGGGAAATGAATACAACCATGAATACCAAAGGCCCGGGAAAACAAGTAAATAGTGTTTCACTTTATAATATTGAACATCCTTCGAGTCATCTCAACAATATATAGAACAAGAATGACTCTAAAACTCTTTCCGTTCTGCACTATTCATTAATCATGTGAGTTATGTGTAGACCCCATTACAGTATGGTGTTTTTATTTTTAACACATTACATTCATAAAGTAGACTATATCAGTCTCACACTCAGCAGAATTTCATTCATCTAAATTTCAAGTATTGATATTTAAACTATCTACTTTTAAGCAAAAAACCAATGAGACTAAAGAAGACGTAGATCTAATAATTAAATACAACAAATTTTTTTGTTAATTCCGATTTTTCATCATATTTTTTTCTTCGTAATTCTTTGCTAAGCTAATCTTATTTCATGGTTAATTTGGAAAGAATACTTGATTTTCCGATGAACAAAAGGGGAAACTTTATTTATAAAAGTATATAAATATTGTTTTTTAAGTTATGTACACTAACACTTTAATTTTAAATGACTTGTCTAAGCACATCATAAAATGTATAAAGATTAAAGCGCTGCCGAAATTAAAGCTTAATAAATCAATTAATCATAGCACATTTTTATCGTTTAAAATTAATTTGATTGATTAAAATTCGATTAAAATTTAAGAAAATATTTGTAATATTTTATTTTCAATTTTATTAATAATTTGAAATGTTTGTTACATACATACTCTTCCCTCGTATTATTATTATTCATGTAGACGAGCAAAAGTTAACAAAAATGTTCGTCCTTTTTTTTTTTTTTCATAGCAGAACGAACTTACTGTGTTACTTCTGAAAGTTTGGAAGCAATTGCATTTCCGTGACTTATTCGATTTGACGAAATAATGAATAGCAACTAAACAGGATCTATATATTGTTCATAAAAAAATCATTAATCAAAATAATCAATTAATCGATTAAATTCTCTCCGGATTGATTTAACACATTTTTTAAAAAAAATAGTGTCAGCCCTAGTTTACACTCAATATTATTTAAATGTGTTTTAATCCCGAAAAATATTACTTTTTTTGTTGCAATTTATAATTGCTACCTTAAAGCCAATAACAATTACGTTTCTTTTCCAAAGTTCCAGGAACGAAGTTAACATGTTATTTCAACGTTCAACATAAACATTTCTCAAGTTAAAGTAAAAATAAAGATTTATATTGAAAACTTTATGTGGATTTTACATTTATTATAGATTTATTACAAATCAATATCTCGCCTTCACCCTCCGCGATTACAGAATTTTTTAGAAAAAATATAGTTGTGGGTTTACTGAACTTATGTAACGTTTTCGATGATACAAAATAGCTCGCACTGCTATTTCTTTTTCCGTTACTTGTCTATTATCATTTGTACTTGCATTCAAACGCAGTTACAAACGTTTCTCTTATACTTCTCTCAACGCATCTAAAGCCTATAGTTTACCTAGATCACAGCCATTCACCACTCTTGAAGTTATGCTTAAACTGATTTATTTATAGTTTTTTTTTTTTTCATAACGGCTAGGGAAATAAGTTGTTTATAGGCCTTCATGTTTTGTTCTAAACTTTATTGGATTTTAAAAACAGCCTCTTAAATAAAATAAGGCAGATAATTAAATGTAATAGTCAATATTTTTCAGTAACTAAAATAATTTGATATGTTTTGTATAATAAGCTAATGCTCTAAGACATGCGCATGGCCTTATTTATGTTTGTGGTTAAGTAATTAATTATGTTAATGTGATAACTGTTTATTTTCTTCTAACTGTGTAATTATTAATTATGACTATAATGAGGCGTTTTCTATTGGAATGTTTAAAACCCAAATTAACGTTAAACTGACAAACATGTAAACGTGTTTCATAATCACTTAAACCCGAAATCCAATTACGTCTTTTTCTTCATTTCTTCGGTGACTACTAATAAGAATAATCTTTTTTTTTTTCAAATATCACAGTGCTGATTATCCATTTTTGACAAATCGTTCACACAAACGAAAAAATAAATAAATAAAAGGACAACATATTTTTACCAGGCACTCATAATTTTAAGGTTGAAAAGAAAGAAAATCATAGATAAAAAATATCATAATAGTCATAATTGTTTTTTTAGCGCATTTTCGAGAAGTCGAATGTTAGCGCATTTTCGAGAAGTCGAATGCGCTATTGCACCCGTTTTGTCCGTCCGTCCGTCCGTCCGTCTGTCATCACCCTTGATCTCAGCATCCATAAGTCCTAGACCCATGAGGTATATATGTTTTTTGTATGTCCTGACCTGCCATTTGTGCATCAACACTCAGTTACTCGATCCGTTAAAAAACCCCGTTGAAACTATCAAAAAATATTTCGAATCGAGAGGTAACACTAGCGCAGGGAACGGCCGCCATTGCCGGAAGTCGAATACATAGCTTTTCAAGCATTGAAGAGTGTTGTGAAAGCGTGCAAAATAATTAGTTTTTCTTTTGGTTGACGTCATTAGAATATGTGTAAAAGTTTAGAGAGTTTTACGTCATCATTTGTGGTGACTTGTAGTTAGATTAAAGAGAAAATAAATTTTTTTTAAATGTAAAGAAATGACTTTTAAATAAAAAAAAATGTCAGGTATATCCATTACACAAGAAAATTCATAAAAATATGTCTAAAATCTAAACACAATTACTGATAACTACATAATGCTGATATCTAACGTAAGTACTGATACATAATACGAAAATGCGCTAACACGTCCTGAGTTCCAATAGGGACCAGGCTTAACATGATTTTTTTAATTTAATAACGTTTTCAAAGAAATTATTTTTTTTAACAGGTAATCGCCAAAATTTGAAAACCAAAGATACAGCAGGCGTCGGAAAAGCAAGACAAAATCCAAGAATTTCACAGCCCAATGACTATTCTTACACTAATCAAGCAAACATCTATGAAACTGTGGGAGCTTAGAAATACATTTCATTATCGGGCGGGGAAAATGCTTTAATTTCTCGATAGAACTATGTGTCGAATAAGATTAAAAAAAGAAACAGTTAGATGTAGTATAGATATAATTTAATTATAATTTTGTTTACAGGAATAATATTTCTGTAGACCTAGTGTGAATATCTTTTTTTTCTATTAAATAATAACCGACTTTAAACTTGTATTTAGTTAAATCGGCGTAAAAATTTAAGCAAACCTCGAAAGTTGTATTTATTTTATTTTTATAACGTCATGAGGGTAAGGACAAGATACATTAAAGATATTAAATAGCAACCAAAAGCGCAGTTTTATTATTATTATTTTTAATAATTTTATTATTTCTTTCTATTCTTTAGGGGGGGGGGGCAAGCTAAGAGCATGTTTTGAAAAATTACCCGAATGAGCTTGTTTAGTGGAATATTTTTTTTTATATTTAACTATTTATGAAAACAATGTACTGGCAGTGCATTTACAACACAAAGTAAAAAAAGATAGTTGTAACGTGCTGTGTTTTAATTTAATTGATTAGCAGTTGTGCTTTAAATAAATAACTCATGAATTAGGAGTTTAGACATAGAAATAAATACAAGGCAATTCATACCCATTCGTTAGATTAGCTTTGTAAATGTGAAATCACATGAACAATATTTGTCGGCCTTATGGGGTTATTAAGAGAAGGTATATTTACAAGGTGATAAGCTTAGGGGAATACAGGGCCAATTATACCAATTCGATGGATTAACTTTGTACATGTGAAACTACCTCAACAATATTCGCATATTTAGTTATTTTCTACATGGTGGTGGGAAGATTCAACAATTAAAATAATAAAAACACTACTTTTGTAATTGAATTCCTATTTTTATTACAGAAAATGATAATAGTAACACATTTAAAAAGCGAACCATTTGTAAGCCTTAAAAATATGAATCATTGTTCCACTCGTTGTCTACTGAAATATTTTTTTTAATTAAGAAAGAAATGTTTAAGTGTAGACTATTTCTATTTCGTGCATTCTTTGATTTTTATAACATCAATTATATAAATTGCCTACCAAAAATTTCAAGCACGTAATCTATCAATCATTTGTCTTTAATACATTTGCCAATGTCTTATCTTCGAGCATCCCTTTTTATAAAAAAATATATGATACTTTTCTGTACTTAAGTATTCCTATTTCATTACTGAAGCATTCTCCCTTTCTGTACTTAAGTATTCTCCTTTTCTCTACGTACGTTGTGACATCTGCTGTACTTAACTTTTTCACCTTTTTAAACACAATGAATCTTTGTGTTGGGGCGTCATTGAATATCAATGAAATTGAACGTAATTATTAGACTATGTATACAACTTACATACACGTCTACATACAGACACATACGTATATGTAAGCTAATGATTATTTTACATGCTGCTATAATGATTTTGCTGTAAAAAGCTAAATAAATTATTAATATTATATACATACAAATTTCCTTGATACGAAGAATTTATACTTAAAGGTGTCACTCCCTATTTGTCTCTACATAAAAAATATTCCTTCTTTTTTTAAAATTCATACTTTAATGCCTTGATAACAGACTTGTTTAGAGCAAAAATGTATGATTGAGAGGACGAGAGAGAGTCAGAGAGACAGTTGGTTGTGTTGAGTTCTCTCTGACTATTTTCACCCTGTAAAATTGTACATAAGTTGCATTAAACTTATTATGTGTTAATAAAAATAGAAAATCTAAAAATCAGATGATTGACATAGATCGTTTTCTCACGGTGCAAGTTAAAAAAGTGACAATAATGTATAGTTTATATAGAGAAAATTACTATTATGTAGTTAATGAGCAAGGCCGTACCCACTCTTTTTAGGGGGGTTCGCAAACTTGCGCAAAGGCATTTCATGTTTAGATACTATATATTCTAATGATCTCAAAATTTGGATACTAATTTTTAATCAATAATTTTTTACATATGAATTATTCAGGGAGTTAATTAAAATTCTCGTCTTTTTTGCTTCGTTTTGCAAAAAAAAAAAATTGTTTCCAGTGCGTACAATGACCAAAAAATCTGGTTTTCATGCAATAAATAATTAACACTGTAGATAAATGTTTCAAAAAAAGTATTTTATTGTTTAAAAATATGCGGATTAAGATAACTCACTCGTTGAGGGCAAGCCTGGCTAACACACTAGGCCTTATCTAACTGGATCTTTCAAGGTATTTTTGTTTTAATTGATTTTCGGTAGTCGACTTGTCAAAAAAATCCATTTGTTACGACAAATGGGCACAAAGTCACAAAGGGGGCTTCGTTCGAGAGAAACCCACCCCCAACCCCCACATCCACTTGGCAGGACCTTATCAATCATTAGATTATTAATTCTTGTCTAAAAATTAAGGTAACTGAAATATATATTAATCAATGACTTCATGTCAAAGACTTCAATAGAAGCTGCCTAAATTAAACTGAATAAAATAAATTCAGTTCCATTTGATCTCGCAATTAATATAAATTGCTTTATATGTATAAAATATAAATAATAAATGGTAGAAAAACTTCTGCATGGCAGTTTTCCGTCTGTTGGAGGCAATAGTTTTATCTTTATTGGTTGCAGCATTTTGTGTGGCTGCTTAGACAAACAATCGATATGCAGTCTCTTCTGTAGATTTGTATGTCACACACACGAATGGTTTGAGGGAGAGCTGCCTCCCCTTCTTCTCTGCTCATTTCAAGCTGGCACTTGATAGCCCATTATAAAATTGGATGGGGCAATGAACCTTTAATGTTCATCACTTTTCGCCGGGGCCCTGATTATCATTCTGTAGACGTTTAAAATGTTATTCACCACTCTGTGACATGGTCTCAACAAATGTAGATAATATATACAATATTATAAAAAGTTAAATGAGAACATGTTTGGAAATTTACATCTAGCACCTTGGGGCAGGGGGGCCCTTAATGTCATTATATNATTACGGCTGTTAACGATTAATTTCAGTTTAATCAGTAACTTTTGAAAAATTAACGATTAATTAATCGTTAAATTAGCTTAAAGCAAAAAAAAAAGTATAACTAACATTCATTTAACGTACTTTTCGTAAATCTAAATAACACTGGAATCTTTTCTTATATTACATCTTTTAAACAACAAAACAAACAGCAAGTTTATTGACATTTTTGAGTTCAAGTGATAAGTGGTTCTTTTTGACAATATAATCAGCCGAGCTGAACAATGATTCACATAGCTTTAGATTGTCTCAGCTGAAATGTCTTATATTCCTCAGATGTGTGGTTTGTTTTCAGGTGATATGTAAGCGAAGTGTTAGAACCATGGTAGCAATCTTCTCTTTAAGCAGCGTGGCTGCGCAGTTATTTAAAGGACGCCACGCAGGTGTCTACGATCATCGCGAAGCAATTTTTTTTAAAAATGCACAAAGAAAAGATATTGTGCAATTTTACACACGAGTTGCTTTTTTAAGCTTTGCACATGGGCCAACGAAGCTTAGACTCAGAGAGAAAATTGCATGGCATGCAAACGATTTCTCTGAAAGGAAATAGTAGAACTTTATCAACAATTTGAACATTCATGTCAGTCAATAGTTTAAAACTATAATTTTTGTGTAATCGTCAGGACTTTAGTTTATACCTATCGGCCGAAATATTTTACTTCTTTTTTAACTTATGGTACATTTATAAGTGGTCGGTTGATAAATCGTTTAAAAATATTTAAACTTTTTTAAAAAATAATGATTAATCGAGAAATAAATCGTTAATTTCAGCATCCCTAATAATAACGTATTTTAAAGTGGAAGTAACACATTATAAAGCACATGATGTATGCTCTCTATTATTATTTTGACGTCTTCCTCTGTTTAAATAATCGTCAGTTAGGGACAACGTTGTGAGGCCTACTTTATCTTTGCGGTCAAATAGAGCTTTGCATGGTGACCTTTAACCAAAGAATGAAGAGCTCTGTTCTTCTTGAGTTGGGAGAACCATAACCCCTCACTCCAGTGGCCAGTTTTGATGTCCTCGTTATCTATTTCGATGCTCCCCTGGATTTCGTATGTAGCGCGGCTTAACATTGTTTGCAAACTGCAGGCCGTAATTTGACTGTAGAATCATTGGTGAACCAAACACCTTAAATACGTCTACGAGCTGGTACGCTACTTCTTGTGCCGTCCTTTTCCTCATGGCCCTGAGAACTACGAACTTGGTGGGATGATCTTGATACACCTTTACAAACGTTATTCCCCATCATGATGTGACTGAAAGTCAATGAAATCGACCTGATGACGGCTTTTGAATTCAGAAAAAAGCCTGAATTCCACACTTAGCCTCGATACATATATTTAAACGGTACCAGCAATCGTTAATGCATTTTGCTCAACCAGACTGGTATTTTCAGTCGCGTCTGACTTTTTGTCACATGCTTTGAGTACATCTTAATTCTTATAATCATTTAATGTTTCGTAGAGTGCACTTCCAATGGTTTAATAAATAAAAAGAGAAAAACGTCTCTTCAATATAAAGAATCAACATTCGAAGTTGTTTTCAAGACTCTGTTCAACTGAACATTAACTTAGGAATATTTTTTAACACGTGGTTGTATAATGTCACACATCTTTATTATCAAACACATGATTTATATCACAGAAGTGATGTGTACTAAATAGACTTCGTGTAGGAGACGTGTGGTTGTGTTTACATGGTATGAGATTGCTAGTTTACTTGACTGAGTTTGTAGCAGTGATTTATATTGTGTAGTGAAATCGTGCCATGTCGCGAGAATGGCTAGATATGTAATGTTCAGCTGATTAAGGAGGTAGTTGTTACACAGACCGCAATCTGTTGTTTTGTTTCTTGAAGTTAGACTATTGCATGATCGACTAATAGAGAGAATGAGAAGTTGACAAAGGATCAAGACCATAATATTACAAGGTATCAGACCATTAATTCTACACCTCGGTCATCTGAAATCTAGTTAACAATTTTATTTCTCATTAAAGTTAAATATGCTTGCACAAACCTTGAACGTTCTCATCAAGGGGCCGTCCATAAAGTACGTCACGCTATTTTTGACCATTTTTTACTCCCCCCTGTCACAATCTGTCACAAATCTCGGACCCCCCC
>MUZC01001187.1:646439-656672 GCA_002072015.1 Radix auricularia | reverse complement strand
CTGTCTGTCTGTCTGTCTGTCTGTCTGTCTGTCTGTCTGTCTGTCTGTCTGTCTGTCTGTCTGTCTGTCTGTCTGTCTGTCTGTCTGTCTGTCTGTCTGTCTATCTATCTATCTATATATGCATATAGCTTCACATACTTCTTTTTTGGAGTAAAAAAAAAAGCTTTATATATCATTTCTCTAGTTTTCTGATAACTACTGTTTAAAGGTTAATATATAATTCATGCATTGCTTAATGATGCCATAATAACTTACTAATAAACTTTTACTTTCAATAACTGATTTGACTGTGACAAACAACTCTTCTACTGCAGATTGTCCTAGCGGTTGGTTTGGTTCCCAGTGTCAGTTTCAATGTCACTGTAAGGAGACATTACAGTGTGATGCTGTCGTCGGCCAATGTCAGAGTTGTGAAGTCGGGTGGTTTGGAAGTGAATGTCAGTTTCGTGAGTCAATTTTCTAGAGGAATGACAAAACAATCAACTAGTTGCACAATATGTTTCAATTTTATAAGTGCGACCGTTATACAAAACTGTATTTAAATAAGCCTTGTCATGCCTAAAAACGAAAAACGTCATAACTCATTGAGTAATGTTTTTTTTTTAAGATTGATTAAATTTTATGGGATCATTGTTTTGAGGCATAAGCTCAGTCAAATCAATAAGCTTTCACATCTGTTAGCATAGTAAAATTACGAAGATATTTTTTTCTTCTTCAAATCCAATTAACGGTCTTAAGTTAACAAAGAATTAAAGATAGCCGGTATGATACTTCCTTCTAAACATACTTATATTCACATTTAAACTCGTATATTTTATTGAATTTTTATGAACTTTTGACCCCCAACCTAAAAAATACTTATAAATCTATATATAGATTTCCGCCAAATTATGACATGTCCTATAGAACTAATTCAGTTTATGAGTTTAACTCACACGTTCATGAGAATAATATTTAAATAGCTCTTATTAATAAACATTCTTTAGAGTACCATTGTTTCGATTGCATTTTCAATATCAAGATATTAAAATATTTATTTTTCTTAATTTAAAGTCTTACTAAAATTTTTCATATTTAATTACACAATTATAACACATTCTTTCTTTTTACAATGTAGTGATACGTTTGTCGTACGTTATATTTAGAAAAAGTTTACTTTTAATTTCACATTTGTATTTGGGGACCAACTGGGTAGACATTTTTTACCGGGTACCAATCCAAATAGTTAGATTGTTCTATTTGCCGGATCCGGGTATGAATCGAGTAGTAGGGTTGTTAAACGAAAATCAGAAATTCGAATTAATATTGGTTTATGAAACGATCAGCGGTTGATTTTTTCCACAAAACCATAACCGGCTCATATTTAGCTTTCATGATTTCTAAAAATGAAATTTAATTGTAGGCATTTACTTTGGTTTGTTAAATTATTATTGAGTGTATTTTTATTGTTTACTTGACCACCGTCTACATTGTTTCTGTAAAGTGCAATGATATTATAATTGTGGCAAGAAGAAGGGACTAAAAATGTTTTTTTTTAATTTAAAAAGGAAAATTTCATCATAAATACTTGTAAATTTGGTTTCACATGTTGATATCTTACTTATTTACTTTGTAAACGCTACTCACTGCCGATTATATTTAATTTATTTACTTTAATTTGAATTTAGTTTTATTATTTTTTCGATATTTAAATACCTTAAATTGTAAATATGGCAGTGTGGCACTAATCGCTTGAAGAAAATACGATATTGTCGAAGAAATAATTAGTTTATTAACTTTATTAATTTCAAATTATTAATTTCTATGATTTGGTCTCATTTATAACATTATTTAAATTGTGTAGGTATACTAATTATTGATAGTTATCGAATTCCAAAATTGTATTTTTGAGGTATTTTTCGATATTTGGCATTGAGCTTTTTACGTGTGGAATATTTGTCGAAGTGAAAAAATCCGAAAAACCCGATATCTTGCCGGGGCGAATGTCCGGAGCGGTTTCCGGTTGGTCCCTAGTATTTGTTAAATACATGCTAATACAAGTTAGAGTATTTCTAACTATTGAGACTCGTAAGCTTTGCCGGTGTGTCGCCGAAGTGATAGCGAGTCGAAGTAGGGAAAATTTCATCCCTCCCTCGGGAGGTCAACTAAGTGGGAGGCGCTTTCGACCTTGTGTCCTGGACGCCCAGGTGGCCGCTTCTAGACGTGACCGCTCCGGGGGATGGGTGGCTTGTCAGTTTCTACGTCCCTTAGGGGGCCAGAGAGCTGAATGGGTTTTCCGGGAAGCCCCATGAAGAGCGCAGTCTCGGGACTGCTGACTTTCTTCCATATGTAGGATTTTCAGTTCAAATTGCTGAAATATTTCCAGTGTCAGTTGTGTTTTATATTTTAAAAATGTCAAATGTTTGGGTTTTTTTTAAAAATGTAATGATTTTATGTTTTTAGAATCACTGAAAGAGAACATTGAAAGTATTTATTCAACAAAAATAACAACCATACCAACACAATCCTCAAATACCTGGATCACTGACGACAATGACGTCACCTGTAACACTGATAGTTTGCTGAAGGCCATTGTAGTAGACGTATCCTCGAATACAAGTTTTCCATTCACATGGCTTAGGGCTACTCTTACAGACAGCTGTGTGTACAACTTTTTAAAACTTCTGTATATTTTTGTTTTAAAATGTATTTAGAATTTCGATAAAATGTCTTAAAAACTCAAATGTCAACTACTTACCTTGAAATGTTTGAAACAAAATAAGCACTCTTTAATTATTTAGTTAAACAATGGAAGTTAAGTATATCATATTACATAGAAATATTTATTCTTTAAAACGCACTTAATTAATTTCATATTTCTTCACGTATAAATTAATGATAATATGAATGCAAACAAACGTTTTTAAGCTCAGAAAAACATCAATGGTGGGATACAAAATGAAAATAATATGATTATATAGGAATAGTAATAAATTAGGGAAGAAAAATATGACGTAAATTAATTCATCGTTAAATTTTTTTGACTATTAAATTTTTTAACGATTACTCGACCCATTATTTAAAAATGTGTCAGAAGTAAAAAATAAAATGGTCGTCGATAAATATTAAAAAATTTACTGTTGATTACAGGAGGCTTTTGGTTTTAAACTATTTACTGACGGGAATGTTCACAATATTAATAAAATTTATACTATTCATTGTGAGAAATCTTTTCTTACCATTGGTTATTACAATTTGCTTTTTTATCAAACCAAATGAAAAGTGTTTTAAGCTAATGAAGTCAGACTCAGACAGAGAAAATGACGACAGCTCTTTTGATGAATTAGTGCATTACAAAATTGAGATGAAAATTGTTGAATCCGTTAAACCACTTCAATGGTAGAAATTTAATGAACTCGGATGTCCATAACTATCCTACCTGAGTTGCATTTGAATGATTGTTCAGCTCGGCTGGTTACATTGTTTAGACGACACACTCATCACTTGAAAAAATTAATGTAAACACAGTTGTCTATTTGCGTAGTTGATTAAAAGATGGCTTACAAAATGAATAACCCTTAGCATGGGTCCGCCAATCACAGTTTATAATTTATAAGATAGGCTTGTGCATGTTGTGGGGGGGGCAGGTAGCTAGCCAAAATGCACACCCCCTTCCCCGACTTTCACTGATTTCTTCGAGCTATAGTTTGTGTCCGTTCTTTTCCCCTTTCTTTGTGTTATGTTTCAGCAAGCCAGCGGCGTATGCAACGCCGCACGTTGTATCTAATAAATATGAAATCATCAAACAATTTTACTTCTAATTTAATTTCAGAATAGCCAAAATTTACAAATACATATATTGCAATGTGGTTATTTTTAAATTTCAGTAATACTCTAATTTAAAAGGTAATTTTGGCATATTTTTGTTTAAAAATATAAACTTGAAGTAAATAAAATCTTAAATTGTAATAAAATGTATTTATAAATATATTCAATCATATCACTGTTCATGTTGTTCAATTAGCATACCTTCTGTTAATTAATTTCAGTGATAAAGGCACTTGTCAAAAAGTTTTCGTTTGTATGTGTCAATAAACACTCCTTTACAGTTATTGTTTTAATCACTCAACTCGGTTTATATCTTTTTTTTTTTAATTCAAGCCAAGCTGGGAGGTTTACACATTATATTCCGGACACATAAAGCAGAAAATGTCAGTTGCGAAAACCAACAACTTTACATCATAAAATCTAAGACCGTAGACATCAGATGCATTGCGGTATCGGACGTCATTTCCGTAATTATTGGTGGACCTGGTGTTAAATCGTTGTGTTCTCTATACATAAGTGGAGGTATGTGTTCAACATGATTCTACGGCAAGGAAATGTTACATGTTTTAATATAATTTTTATTTCTTGTTTTAACAAATATAACTTTAAAACCTGTCTTTGAAATGTATTTCCAATTATAAATGTTAAGAGTGTTATACTTGAATCTATTTCATCTTGCGTGTTTTGTTTTAATTCACTAGTTCATCACTTTTATAGCTTTTTAATTTAGATCCCTTTTTTTAATTTCAATTTTTTATTTAAAATATAACAGGTCGTAATGTTGCATTGAAACAAAACTTCCAAGAAAATTCAACGCAAAATAACTACACAACACAAGAAGTTATTGATGGGAGAAATGATACGTGTAGCCAGTCGGAATACCAAAATAAAAACCCTGGATGGAATATCACTTTCAACAACAATCAAATTGTATATAGAATAGAGTTGTATATTAAAACAGAGGATTGTAAGTTTGTTAAGCTTCACTTTTCTTTTCAGAATTTTAAATAATAAAGTTAAACATTATTACAAATCATATTTTCGTATTTCGTAAAATTGTTTCAAAACAAAATTTATCATCTATTTTGTCTTCAATTAAATGAGCAATTGTATATAATTTAAATACTATTAAATAATTTTACAGTTATCTCGCTAAAGGGATAACATTGAAAGTAGAATCGCTTTGCTGAAACTGGAAGTTAATATCAAATATCCGTTTTATAGCATTTTATTGCCATTAATTCAACAATTATTTTTGGTATATATTATTGTGGGCTTATTGCATCAATAGAGCACTCACACCATGAAATAAAATTCTACAACTATACAAATGTCTAGATAAATCAAGTATCAAGTAATTATTAAGAGTTAATTAAACTATCAATCTCTCTTGATTTATTACCTAATTTATTTATTCTCTTCAGTGAAAAGAATTTAACTAACAAAATATTTCAGGAATTTAAAACCTATTATTCAATTACAAAGTCAAAATGTACATTATCTCTCGACTTCTAATTCCAGCACCATTCTCTTTAAATAATTTGAATATTATATTATTTTATTTACATTTCAGCATGTACCGACATCTCATGCAGTTCACAGTTTATCAACGTAACTCTTCAGACATATGATACTACGAATACTATTTTTGAATACCATAGTCAATTTACTGCAGCTAGTCTTGTTAACACGCTGACTATAACAGTGAAAAACAATACATTTCCAATAAATCAACTTATCATCGGTTTTAATCTTCAAAATTATATGAATATTTCACTCTGTGAAGTGGAAGCTTATGGAGGTAGGAGATTTGAAATAGTAAAACTTTACATGTTTAACCTTGAAGAAAAAAAAATAAATAAAAAATAAAAAATTCCTAAAAAATCATAAACATGTACTTATAAACAGGAGTATTTGAAATTTACATAATTTTTTACCCTCCGATAAAACAATGATCTATAATCTTGAAAAAAAATGATTTAAAAAAACGACAACTGTATAAAGTTTATTTCAAACCTAACGCCATTATACTTACGCTGTAAACAATGACGTCCATACAGAATGTGCTCCTGGGACGTGGGGTCTAGAATGTAATAATACCTGTGATAGTCAATGTGGATCCCAATGTGACGTGGAGACTGGGCATTGTCCAGCTTGTAATGGATTCAGGGACCCCCCAAACTGTGTCTTAGGTAAGTGTTCATTAATGGCTTATACGAGATATGTCTATAGTAGATTTTTTTTAAGGAAAAAAACTGGTTAAAAAGTTGCAAACAAATACATATATATATGAATAGTTCACCAAAGCGACAGGCATGAAGATTGAACCTCGCTTGGGTCGACCAATAGCTTGAGACCAACAATGATTTTTGAATTCACTTGCATTGTTCCTTCAAAGAATAGCATACGATTCGTGTTGTAGTGGTTATCACTTCCGACTTACAAGGAAGGTCTTGGGTTCGAGCCGAAACGAAACCATTGTTTTTTAAATTTTGAAAAATCTTTGTTTGCGCCGTTCTTTTCTCCATTTATTGCGAACATGGCAGACCCTCGCAAAAGTCAGCCAATCGCATTTTAAGTTGTGAAAGGTGTTTGGCATGTAGATAACCACTTAGCGACTGTCTCAATACCATAAATACGTCGGTGGTTCCTTTTAGCCATTCACTTGCATTGTTTTGATTTCTTGATGGTCCGATACAGCGCATGATTTTTCTAGTGCAGGTCTCAACAGGGTGAGGTAGACTTTAAGTTCTATATCTTTATTACATTTGTAAAAGTTTCTTTTTATAAATAAAGCCTAAGGTTTCGTTTAATTTTTTACCTCGTTTTTATTAAGTTTCTTTCGTTCGTGTCCGGAACTTTCGTTCCTTCAGCAAAATTGCCATTGTAAAATTAAACCACTTCTCATTGTCAAATAAATGTCAAAATATTACGACAAAAATATAGTGAACGACAATGCATTTTATCGAAGTTGTAGAAGGATTGAATATACCGTAATTAAGTAAATGCAATTTTTTTTTAAATCATCTCTATACAGCATCTGTATCCGTCTACTATGTTGACATCTAAGTGCCATCGGAGTTCACACCGTGACACGTGGAATTAAATTGTTAGGCGGGTGCTTATGAGGTGTTTGAAATAAAAATAGAGGTAAAAAATATTCTTAAAACAACATTTTTACCAGTGGACTAACCAGAAGAAAATAATTTAAAACGCATAAAATGTGGATGCTATAAAAATTAAATATTTATAATTTAGAAGGCCAAAGAGAATTCTATAAGTGAGAGTATGATTGATGTGCATATTTAAAAATCTTTAATGTTAAACATACTTGTGTCTTTTATTGCATTTAAAAGTAATTGTTTTTAAAGTATAAAGTGTAATCCGTCTTTGTTGCAGTTAGATCATCTGCAAGCAGATAACAAGATCAGTTGCACATCCCAAAAATACTAACGCAGCGAACTGTAGTGTTAAACTCACAGTTAACTATTTTAATGATTGCCAAGAGTACACTTGAACGTGTTACATATTCAGTGACAACTGTTTTTTCCCGCAATATAACCGTAATTGTGCATCGTTTTATTTACCTTTGTAGCAAATATTCTTAAGAAAACAACTATTGAAATACGTTAACTTGAAAGAATAAAGTTACTTAATTTATAATTGTTAGGTGTCCTTAAATTTTACACATTTCTATAGTTTATTTTCAATAATAATGATAATTTATGGAAAAAGACTTTAAAATTGTGTTTTTTCGAAAGTTGCTCTTAAATTTTAAAGTTTATTTCCTCCATTGCATTCCCATGCTTAAATTTGTGAGGAAAAGCATGTGTGGAGGGAATAGGGTTTATAAATTTAATGAAACTAGATTGAAACCGTGGCGTAGCTTACGCCGCAGACTTACTCATAGATAGTGAAAAGGAAAAAGGCGAAGGAACAGACACAAACAATAACATAAACAAATAGGAACAACGAGAGTGACTGTTGGGGGGATAACCAAAGCATTTTGGGAAGTTTTTGGACGATTGCGACAATTTCTGCCTCGCCACTATATAATCCTGAAATATTTATGTACTGAGCGTATTGTTGAAGTGAGTGCATGGCTATGTTTCAGTCACTACTAACAGCAGAGATCACGTCGACAAAGTAATCCCAATGTTGAGGAACAAACATTAAAGCCATTTTGCCACGTTGGAAAGCAATAACTTCGTCTATAACCTTTTGCCAGAAATATGACACAATGGAAACAAAGACGAGACGAAGGAATTGTTATAACATTAAACAAAGCTTTTTTCCGGGAAAAACAAGCGAAGCGGTGTTTAGATTCGCTAAGAAAGGGGGAAAAGAACAGGCATAACATAAATAAGTGTATATTTTATATATATATATTATGTTTCCCCTGAGGCTTGTGAGGCGGATTTAATGTAATAACCAATACACTACTAAATACATGTACTCTGTGAAGGAATAACAGAAATGAATGCAAAAGGCATTGCTGGTCTCAAGACACGAAATAAGACAGTGCGTGGAGTGACTTTGAGCAGGTCCTATCCTATAGTTTCGTACGGACAGACAGGGGCAATAATGTAGAGGCAGAATCCCGTCAACCTCGCCAATGCCCTACCAATCCACTACCTTCGCTTGCCAACCGTTTACTGTGATTGGTTGACTCCATCGAGGGGCATTTGTCATGCGCATTTGCACATAATCCCTTTGGTGAATTATATATATAGATAAGTGAAAGGAAGTAAGAAGTAGTAAGTAGTAAGAAACACCACCTTAGCTCTTACACTTAAATGTAGAGATATCCGGATCCGGCAAATGATAAGGCCAAGCTATCCGGATCCGGCACATAGTAAAAAAACGTATCCAGCCGCGCTTTAATTGTTTCATTTGAGAATGTGACAAAGGAACTTGGGGCGTCAACTGTTTAAATCGCTGTAACAGCGGTTGTTGGGAAGACTCTTGTAATAAAGTAGAAGGCTTTTGTGATAGAGGATGCAATGGATCTCTCAATTTTCCATATTGTGATAAAGGTAAATTAATTTAATAGTATCGTCTTCTTCTATCTAAACTGTTTTCTAATACTTTTCTAAGTATTTATAGCCTGTGTTTATATAGTATAAGATATACTTCGACTTTTTTAAACACTGAATAAATAAGCGACTTCTTGATTCTATAACAAGGAATACCACCCCACCGCATCAACTTCAATGCATGAATTCGTGGGTAACTTTAATTGTAAGAAAGTTAACGCATTTAGATCTATACCACCGAAAGTTAGTTGTGTTAATTTTAACTCACATCCCATACAATGATGGTGAATGGTTTCTCTGCGACCTTTTTCTTGCATTAGTGATGGAAATGCATGTTTAGTGTAGTAAATCAAGAATCATTGATGTTTTTTTTAAATATTATATACTTCATCAAAATTTGTCAAAAAATCAAAATTGATTGTTAAGCTAGACCTCAACATAGAAACATATTATTTTTAAAGCCTTTTCTAAATAAAAAAATATTTTAAAAGAGAGACTAACAGATGTCGAGTGAAACCTCTGAATTAGATATATTATTAAAAATGTTGAATGAATTCTATCCTTTTCTAGACACCTTTAACTGACAAAGCAATGTTTATGTTTTCATTTCATGTGTTTCGTTATGTAAATTAGGTCGTAGATATGAAAAGCTTTTAACAGTTTAAATGTTTTGTTTATGTCGAAAAAGTTATTTTTAAACTATTAAACATAGCTGAATAAATACTTGGAGAAGATGAACAATTATAGCAGGTTCCACAGACAGAAATACTTAAACAAACATAACAGCCCAGAGAGTATGTGAGAAAGAGATTGTGAGAGAAATGAGAGAAATTAAGAGCAAAGCGGAAACAAGATGAAAATTGAAAATAGATAGGCCAAAAATTTAAAATTTCAAATGAAATTATAAACAATTTAATTTAGTTGGCTTCAAATTCCGATGCAATTAGTTCCTATTCGCTACTTATTTTGTGCCATCATATTTGTTAGCATCAACCTTTATTATACTTTTGAAATATTTTCTCCCGTTTCTATTATGTTTTAAATATTGTCTTTCCGAGAATGTATGTACCATTAAGTACTTAAAGTAACTATATTGTAATCTTAATGCACATGCATACTCACAATATATTAACGTTTATAAAAGGACAATGTTTCGCATGTTACTTTTTAAGGCTAAAATTCGTGTAAATGGATGCATTAAAATTTATTTTGCATAGTGAAAATTATGCCTTATTCTCTTTTTTAAAAATAATTTTTTTATTAAGATTTTTTGTTGTTGTTGTATTTTGTATCTAGAAAACTTCGTAGTGCTAATGAAATAAAAGCAAATATAAAGATAAATGAAAAAAATGAATACATTCTCAAATTTTTTGTTGATTATTTAAAAAAA
>MUZC01001187.1:620767-646385 GCA_002072015.1 Radix auricularia | reverse complement strand
AAAAAAAAAAACTTTAAAATTTGTAGGAATAACAAACACCATTGCTGTATAGGCACGTAATTATTTTTCTCATAAATTTGATCTTACAATTCGAAAAAAATCGTTTAAATTTTAGTAATGAGACATATTGTAAATTAACAAAAACATTTCTACTTTTATCACCTTCATTAAGAATGCGATTCTCTTCATTGGGGACTCAACTGTTCTAGGACGTGCAATGTTGGTTGTTTTAATATGTCGTGTGACAGCTTTTCTGGTTTATGTGACAACGGATGCTATGCACACCAGGATCCGCCCACCTGCAATATCGGTCAGAGTTTTTTCATTAATTTTATAATTTTTTAGTATTTAACAAAAATCTATATTGACATTTCTTTTATTCATTACACTTTTAAATTTTAGTAATCCTTCAATAAAAAGGAACACATTTTCAATTTGATAATTAACAAAATGCAAATAAGTATAACTTTCATTAAATATATTGATTTTTTAAAAATACATTGAGAAATAAGTTTATTTCATACTGCCAGTCACATATAAGGCATAACACATTTTGGTTGTGAACATTTTCAGAAAGAATATAAAAAATAGTTATTCGTATGCAACGCGTTTATGATTGCTTAATAACCAGGGGTGTATCAAGGTGGTTCACATTCGAAAGTCGCCCCGGGCTCCCACTTGACGGGAGCCCAAAATAAATGTCCCATTTTTTTTTCATTAAATAATAATTCTCCGACATGTATCTGGGGCCGCCAAATAGGTTAAGCCCGCCCTCCCCACGTGGGCCCTAAAGCCATTACAAGCTCTTAGCTACGTCGATGTTAACAACTACATTGGAATATAGAAAAAAAGTTAATCGGTTCATAATTTTGATTAAAATTCAAATTAAGATCATTTTTTTTATATTTTAGACGCTAAATAAATTGAGTAAAATATATTAAAATTAGTTTATTCATTTGACATTTCACAATGTGTTATTATTTATCTTCTTTATTTAATAATTTAAAAAAATAACAACATTTAGCTTGTGACAAACGATATTGGGGCAGGGATTGTTCATCCTCGTGCAATAGCAGCTGCTGGAATCACTCGTGTAACCGTTTTACTGGATTGTGTGATGTGGGATGTAATGGCTTCAAGGATTTTCCTAACTGCAACTTAGGTAATCAGACAAATATCTTTACATGAATCAATCAAGACAGACAAAAACTAATGATTAAGTATTGAATGGAAAAGACGTAAACAAGGTAAGGGTTGGCCTGACCGGACGTAACAAAACAGTGAACGTTTCGGCAAAGAGCCTATTTCAAAGAACATACAAATTCTTCGATTTTTTGGATTGCACCGCAGCTAAGTTTCTTAATTTTATTTTTTATTTTTATATTCGTTTTTTTTTTAAATCCCATATATCGCCTGTCCAAAAATTATTATAAGTCGTTATTACTAAATTGACCAAACTGATGCTTTATGCTGCCTTGTAGAATGTGACTATATGACCTGGGGATTAAACTGTTCGTCAAGATGCAGCTCAAACTGCTACAACTCATCATGTGACAGAGTTACAGGACATTGTAACCAAGGCTGTATGGGGTACAGCGATCCACCACATTGTACTAGAGGCAAGACATTTTTACTCCACAACTATGCTTCACACACAAAAACTATACAATAATAACAGACGTTAAAGTTGTTCACTTGAAAATATGTTTAAAGAAAAAATCAATAATATTTTGTGTATTGAATGTTTGTATCACGCTCGTTCATTTAAATAGATATTTACATTATCAAATATCAAATATCACCTATTTATTATAACACTGCAGAGTGTACAAAAGGAACATGGGGTTTTAACTGTTTAAACATATGCAACAATAATTGCTGGAATAACTCGTGCAATCATGTTACTGGAGTGTGCGACGAGGGATGCAATGGCTACAAGGACTTTCCCACCTGTAATTCAGGTAATAATTTGCAAATTATACTTAAATCTTAAATATAAAACAATACATAAAAACAAGACAATTGTTGTATTAGATGGTCTCTCCTTAACATCATTCCATCTGTAGAAGGCGTCATATAGATCTTCGGGTGTAGGTACTTTATAGTGTTAATATTTACACAAAAGTTGTGCAATCCATACATGAAAATGTTCTGTTTGATGTAGGTATTTTTAAAAATCAAAAATATCATTGAAATCGTCTCCCTTACTGCGGTATCAGGTAACTTGGAGGTGGGACACATTCATAGACATAATGATTTAACTCAGGGGTCTCCAAACTACGGCTCGCAAGGCCCTCTCATCCGGCCCCTGGTTATCTTTTAATCTCCAAAATCAATTATATTTTTCTCTGAAGTTTACCACAAAAATTAGTAGTGGAGGGGGTAGTATTCGGCCCCCATACTGCTGTTTCACAGTTAATGCGCCTCTCCGGAAGAACTAATTCCTGAGCCAATGAGCTCAAATGCTGAGGGGAAATACAACACAATAAAGAGTAAATGTGCCTTATTATACATTCGTCGAATCGGCGACTTCGTTTGTAATAACAATTTGATGCCATTAACTCTATGTAAAACAAATTGTGCGTACATGGCTCTAACACTTTTTACAAAATTATGTTTGTGTTTATTCCCACATACCTATTCAAAAAAAAATATTAATCAATAATTGTGAAATTTATGCATAGAATTTTTGGAAACATCTTCTATTGTATTTCTAGTATGTGATGACGGTCTTTGGGGTAAAAACTGTTTACAAAACTGCAAGAGCAACTGTTACAACAGATCCTGCGATAAACGAACGGGATTGTGTGACAAAGGATGTAACGGCTACATGAATCCTCCATACTGTGACTCTGGTGAGCTGGTCAACGTATAATCGTGTTCAATTAAAGCAAAACGATTTCTAGAGATATGCTTTGGATGAATGAATTAAAATATAGATTTCATTGCCTTCTCTTATCTAAACAGACACTCCTTCTATGCAGAAGATAATTACGTCCACAGACCAAGACGGATGATCTGTTGGCAAGTGATGCAGCGTTCACAGGCCACGGCTATAAGGGTTCCACGCATTACCCAGCCGCCTAACTAGTGTTAGGTTCCCATTCGGAGCTGGGTGACTCAGGGATGGCCTAGGCATCGGGAACAAATCCATTCCTTTACACTGATTCGAACCCGTTACTAATGCTTCGCCAGTATAGCGCGATGCCACTCGACCACAGAGACCCTTCATTGAAAATTTTGTATTTGTAAATCTTTCATTTTCGCAAATATATGTTTGATTTTTAAATATAGTCATATTTCTTTACTTAACGGGAAAAAAATATGAATAATAAAAAAAATGTTTCCCACTATTTTCACGCTATCTGTTCACATTTTCTGCATTTCTAAATATGCTTACTGATCTCAAACTATTGTTTGTAAATTATATTTTTTCTAGTGTGCTATCCTGGATTTTGGGGCCTTGATTGTAAATTGGGATGCCCAGAAAAATGCTACGATAACTCATGTGATCTACAAAATGGATTATGTAATAAAGGATGTAATGGATACAGCTCCCCTCCGTTTTGCAATATCAGTATGTGATCTAAACTATACAAAAAATCTTTTGACTGGATTATAGAGAATCATTTTTTAAAAGGCAATTTTTTAATAAGTACTTACTTTTCTTTCCTTTTTACTCTTTGTTAATTAATACATTTATTTAGAGAACCATTTTTATTTATACTATTAAGGTTTTTGACATCAATTTAGTAAAATAATCAAAGACTTAAAATAATAATCTTGCTCTAGTCTCAGATTTTTTGTTTTCTTTTTATTGTTAAATTTTTGTTACATTGAAACCATCAAAGTATGTTCCTGTTGCATAGATTCAATTTATTATTTCATTAATACAAACGCAAAGAATAAACACAATCTACCCCTGTAACGTTGAGTCAATGTAAGACAATATGGACAAAAGATTACCATCTGATAGTAACTACATTGGCAATTAGACTTAACACTTTAGCACTTTATCACTGTGTGTTTCATGTGACCCAATGTACAAAATTAAGGAGAGTGCTTCAAAAATTCACCTGATTACGTTCAATTCTGCCCAATCTTGTTGACGATGCAAGATGAGGCAGAGCTTACCACAATGCATGCATCACAAGCAAGCGCTAAACGTCTCTTGACATTGTATTAATTAAATAAAGGATTTCCAAAAGCAAAGGCGAAGAGCGTTAGTTATAGGATTCATTAGTATTGTCGTTATTGTCGTCACAAGCAAAAAAAAAAAAAAAAAAAAAAAAAAAAAACCACACACACACACACGCACACACACGCACGCACGCACGCACACACACACACACAAACAAACCGCACACTTAATTTTTATGGAATCATTTTTAAACATTTTATCCGCTTATTCGGTCTCTCTGTGTCATTTGACCTAAATTTTCGAGAAGTATGGTAGTTTAAACTAAGAGTAATACAAAAACTTTCATGATACTCGATAATATTTTACATAAACATCTTAATAGTAGGGAATTCAGTAATGTTACTAGACTCTATGTGTCATAAGTCATGTTTTGAAACTTACATCTTGCGAATGCAATAACATTCTTCAAGAATATTTTTTTAAATGAAGATTTTCCGTCAAATGAGATGTGTGTATTAAAAATATATGATAACAATGGACTTACGTTAATTGATTAAATTATATTTTATAAATAAATATAAAATGTAATTTGTTTCAATGATGATATATCAGAAAAGGACCAATAATAATAGATACATCAAAAACCAAGAGCGGGATGGAATATATCCGCCTGTCTTTGAAGATTTTAGTTGAGTTGTCCGATGACCCCCTACAAGTCAGGGAAGTATCGACCAAAGGCCGATTACGTCAAGTGCATATCATGTACTGTTTACAAATTTATAGTTTAGCTTATAAAATTAAGGAAGTGAAAAAAGATATTTCGAACGTTTACTTTTATTCTCTCCAGCATTGTTACTTAATGAACTTGTTCCCATCTGTTGACATTGATTGTTGAAAAAATTTAATTTTCCCTTTATAGGTTGTAACCAGGGGTATTGGGGCGTTAACTGTGTTAGCAGTTGCAAGGAAAATTGTTACCGTTCTACATGTGATCATGTTACTGGAGTGTGTAACCAAGGATGTCATGGCTATTTAAATTTTCCTTATTGTGACAGGGGTGAGCTTGGTTAAAATTCACATGGCTTTCATGATATTAACATGTTCTTTAAACAACAGATTCGATAGGAATTCACTATTGTATACATATAACAATCTATGTCTTTTAATGGAGTGTAATGCTTTTTTTTTTTTGACAAATATAATTTACAGAAAATAACTAGTAAATTCACATCTGCGTAATGTTAATTATATTCATATCTATATTACTTTTTTCTCTAATATGTTTAGCAGTTTTGTTTTCCGGATGATTCTAGCTTGTCAAAAGAGGAGTTGAATTTAACATCCTTCAATATACTAATTATTTTATTTGTTTTGAATAAATTATGTTAGTAACTAAAAATTGATAAAAGTTCAGTCTCAAGCACAATAAATTATCATCTTGTATTTATTAAATTAATTTTAAGATGTATTTTACTTCAACATTTTTAAACGATCTTCCATTTATTTTACAATACTCTTTTTCTATAATATAATCTCTATATCACTAAATGTCATATTAACGGAAAATACTTTTTTAAAAATACATAATCACTATGCACTAGTGTTATTGAAATTATTTTCTTAGAGTGTCCCCTTGGTATGTGGGGAGTAAATTGCACGAATTCGTGTAATCATTGCTTCCATAATTCATGTGACCATCTCTATGGAAACTGCAAGATTGCGTGTGCAGTGGGTTACAGTGGATTCCCATACTGCTCTTCTAGTAAGTGTAAACCATGGATCAGAGGACATTTTTGTATTATTAATACATTTTGGTTTATATTTGTAAAGAAATCATGCATTTCCAAATTTGATTTAATTGAAAAATATTTTTTAAAACTTTGTTGTAGGTTTCAACATTCTTAGAAAATATTATTCCATAATCAAAGAATTCATTTAAGCAATATTAACCCATATTAAGACAAACTTTCTAACTAAACAGTTTGTCCTCATGGATATTACGGAATCGACTGTGCCGTTCAGTGCTCACAGAACTGTCAAAACGGATCCTGCAATTCTATTACTGGCGATTGCTTATATTGTCAATATGGGTATCGAGGTCAAAGATGCGATGTCGGTACGTGTTGTCATCATGTTCCATTTTTAAATAAATGATATGGAAATGTTCCGAAAAGTAATATCGATATGATGGATTAGCTTTGTAATATGTCTTCATTGTCGCTTATTCTTAAGCGTATTAAGGTTCAATTGATGTTTTTATAGATTATATATCGTTATGTACGCGTCTGTTTTAGAGGACGATGAAGATGACAATCAAAGAATGATAATCGGGCTTGCCAGCGGACTTGGTGTTTCCTGTGCTGGGATAATCGCCCTTCTCGTAGTCGTGCGTCTGTGTGTTCGGAGAGGAAAACAAGCGTCGGAAACAACAACTCCCAGACATGACGACAGATGTCCGGATTACGACAGCGTGAGAGATGGCAATGGTTACAGCCACGAGTACCAAATCCACGATGACCAAAGTATGTCATTACTTTTCTTTATTTTATTCTGTAAATATTTGTAGCGGTCGACAATGCATTTAGGGACGACAACTACAAAAATGTTGTTTCTTATATTTTGAAAAGTTAATTTTTAAAATATGAAAATGAAAATTCTATTTTCTATTTGATTAACACTTAGTAATGACCTGTTTCTCCTATAAATAATAAATAAAAACTAATCAGAGGCGTCCTAGTGTGCGACGAGTACGGCAGTCTCAAAGGCACTGTTACTTGTGTGAGCGTCATCTTACCGATTGTTTACGTTAGAAAACCTACACGTAATTGTTTAGCCCTCGCATGTAAATGGCAAAAGGCTCCCGTCACTACTTGGTCGACACTAAGGAAATGTATTGTTCTTTTTAATTATGAAAAACATTTTATCGATTTTACAAATTTTTTTTCTCTAAATCTAAATAGAATTGTTAGAAACATATTGTCGTTCATCGTTTCTTTAACAAGATAAACGATAAAAAACATAATTAAGAATTAATTTCGTTTAATTGCTTCACCTTAAAAGTTTTTAGAGGAATACACGTACAATTAATTTTTTTACAGGTGATAATCATTACCAAAACATAAGAACACAACCAGTCCAACGATCAAATATGAACGTCTACAACAATGAAAACACAGATCTCAACAATGAATATGAAACTATAGCAATATAGACTAGATAGATCATTAATTAGTTAAAATAATTGTAATTGATGCGTGGCTAAAAATAATTTGAGGTTCACATTTGGTCTCAAGAAGTTAAAAGTATTTGTAGTTTAAAGCGAAATTTATATAGCTTCTTCTCCACATCAATATTTACATTTTTTATTTCAAATGTATTAAATATTTGAATACCTACATTATGTACATTTGGAAGAAGTGCGGGTCTTCTGCTTAGGATGGTTTTATTTTATGTTGGATTTTCATTGCACTTGATAAACATTGTATCTAAATCTAGTTTCATTTGTCTTGAATCACTTTCAGTCTCTCTATTTGACGTTCTTTTACTATGTTTCTCTTCTCTCCCTAATTTTATTTAATTCTCTTTCTTACTTTCTAAAAAATCTACTTTTGTCCCTTTCTGTATACTCTTCTCTTTACCCACATAATTCTCAGAATATTTATGTCAAAATTTTGATGTAAGAAATTCAACAATTTATTAAATCTGAGACATTAATATAAGCAAAACTAATGACTATGAAAGTGGTATGAGTAGATACAAGCCGATCTATATTGCTATAAATTTGACATTTTGGGAGTTATTTACAATTAAAACAATTGTAATTTGACAATTTATACAGCACAGCACCCCCTGAGGCAGACGATTTGGATTAATCGAGAAATTAATCGATAATTTCCGCAGCCCTAATATATATATATTGTTCATATTTCGATACACATCAAAGCGCCCTGTATAGTCCCATTCAATGTAAGCTATTTTTTTATTTTTAAGAGTTTTATATGTTTTCTATAGACCCATATTTTCATATTCATTATTTGCATTTGAGACCTCACAGTAGACATTACTGGAGTTTGAATTTGTTTGATTGTCTTTTTTATCCCCGACTTCCGTTTTAGCTTTTGTCCTAGAATTTAGACGCAAGCCTGTTGAAAATAGAAAGAATGAAATTTAAATACATACATTATTTTATCGTTATTAATATAGATTTGAGTAAATGTTATTTAAATCTTCTTAATGTGTTTATTTTCAATTTATTTGCTTGTGTTTGATAAATAAGATGCTAAAAAAATATGTTCGATTCTCGTATATTTTTACTGAATGCCTTATAATTTAAAATAATGAAATTTCATATATTATTCATCAATAGTTTTTTACATGTTTTAAGTTAAATGATGCTGTTTTTGTTTACCCCACATAAAAATATATTTACAAAACTTTACTTTATTGTTGCTCGTTACCAAAACTAGCCTACATTATTTAGGGCATATTGATTAATAACTGAACTGCTTAGAAAATATAGGATGCATATACGATAAAATTGTTAAGTTAAATAATTATTATGTATCTTAACACCATCCGAAAAACATTGATCGTCCTTTTAAATATTATTTCGTGTTCAAAAATAAATACACTCGTATCTTACTATCAGTCCCAGGACTTCGGTACTCATGGTCGTACTCATTCTCTATTTTAACACTGTCATAGTTCTCATCTCTGTCCTTAGTTTTTGAAAGTTTCCTTGTCCTTTCTGGTAGTTTTCCTCGACGCATCAGCACAAACAGAACCGTAACCAGCGTTATGTTAGCGGCACACGATAATCCTAGCCCTACTCCTAGACCGATCACAACGCTATCTTCGTAACGTGTCTGCTTCTCTGAAAGAGTCCATGTCATTATGGAAGCGACACTATTAAAAAGTTACATTCTGTGCCTTGATTACTTTAAATATTACAAAATACACAAACAAATTGAGTGAAGAATAAAATGAATTTAAACCTTATTATTTAACTAATAGAACAGTAAACGTTTCGGATAATCCCTTCACCAATACAAATAAGATACAGTAGTTACACAAGTATAAAATGATATTTAAGTTATAAAGAAAATAGTTACCTAAGATAAAAAGAAAAGGAAAAACAACATTCAGACAATGAAACAGGACAAAAGAAAAGGGGAGGAAGTATAAAAAATAACAACGAAAACCACAACGGGAAATATATTTTACTGTTAATTAAAATTGTGAATTTGGTTTATTTCCATACGAAGCAAGCGTACCAGATCGTTTTATTAACCTGTTTTTCATGTACATCAATTCATGGGTATTCCTCTAATATAAAATATCAGAAACTGCAATATCTAAAATTCAGTCATTGTCAAAACTGTTGAAATGTCTACAGACAACCCTTGTTTCAATATGTAAGCATCGTCTTATCCATCAATCTTGAAAAGAACTCTCTCCCGTTTTCCCGACCACATAGAATTAGAGAACTATGTAATGATGAGGCAGACGATTTGGAAAAAGAAATGAAATGTTTGATTTTTAATCCAATTTTCCTTGGGAATTGCGTTTATGTATTTTAAACGTCTTTGCACATGTGAGCTTGCACATGCAACTCCACCTTAACCATGTAGAGGGTTAGGGTCTTTACTTAATATCCTAAGGAGGTCCCAAGAATGAAAAATGTTACTGAACTTCCTGGAATATCCAAAAAGACCCGAAAAAATCACAGTATTTTGTCATATCTCGCCAGCCATAATATTTATTGGGTTTAAATACACGCCAAACGATAGCTAACAATATTTAAAACAATGTTGGAGCAGGAATTTTTGTAAAACTATCTCATCATTTGACTCACGTAATTTTAGCAGAATGTTTGTAGATGGCAATTTTTGTATTGTTTCAAAACTATTGTTGGAAATTGCGTTTAATTATTCATTCGAGCTTTGTTATTACTTTGTTTTGTTTTTAAGCAGGTCATATTCTGAACTAGTTTTATCGTCCACTATTAATCGAATTAAAGGTATGACCAGATAGGACACTTTTAAAATATATATTACTAATCACTGTTATTGATATAATTTTAGTTTAACTCTTCATCCCCATCAATTGACGCCCGTCAGGTGATGCTCGAGAACCGACCAATCCTAATCCCTGACCCTCTAACACAACAGTTCTTTAAAAAAAAATTGTTTAACAAAATTATGCTTTCCTGAGAAATAGAAATCTGCAATATACACTTGCCACCCCTAGCAGTTATGAAAGCACACATTAGAAAAAAATGTTTCAACCGTTACAATTGCAATAATTTGAAACAATCTGAGAACTTTTTATTTTATGTTTTTTAAACTTTTTTTTTTTGTTGATAGCTTAAATTTGTTATATGTACATCATAATACTTTGATAAGCTCTTTAAGTTTATCTGCCCATCTTAGAACATTTGTATTAACTGTCCTTATAGATTGAAAAAACTTACACTGAAATTTTAAACTAACAAAACAATAATTATAATTCATATTTTAATGTTAGTAAAAGATAATAACATGAATAATTTATTGATGTGGCAATCACATTCTGCAACATGATGTATTACCTGTACAAAAGCTTTGACACTTGGATTCATCACATTCTGCATCACACATCCCTGAGTACTTATCACAAAATAAACTCAAACAATTTCCCTTGCAGCTTTGAGAACAATTTAGGCCCCACATACCATGTTTACAACCTGAAATAATGACAAATAATTCACACCTAACTAATATAACTATCATTTCAGACTCGGAAGTTAAGGTTGTAAAAAGGAAGAAAAAAGATGATTCAAATGTCAATGGCATATTATAGTTACTGTATGTCATTAAAGGATATGCAAATGTATAGTCTCTAAAACATTGTTGTCGATTATACTTGCCAATCTCCAGTCTTTGCTAGACATGTTGATTAACAAAAGAGCTCACGGTTATTGACAAAATTTAATTCTATATATTGATATAACTATATCTGGTAGTGAGACTGAGCTGAAAGATATTAATGTCCTCTGGTCCATATGTTTAGTTACCTGTTATGCATTTAGGAAAGTCATTGTAGCCGTTGCAGCCCTTGTCACACACACCAGTAGCACGGTCACATGAGTTGTTCCAGCAGCTTGAATTGCATGTGTTTACACAGTCACGACCCCACTTTCCTTTGTCACACTCTGCAACATTTTATTGATGAAAAACACTCTAACATTTGAATGGCATGAGCTAAAGCATTTATTTTCAGGCAACACACAACATTTTTGTAAATTTCTAAATGCAATGTCTTAAATATAAATTCAAGCCTATATAAAAATCATGGATAAGCTTAACACGCAATAAGATTCTGTATAAAAGGAGCGTCTGTATTAGATACGATGGCTAATCATTAAATTACCTAAATAAATAAAACATTATTTATAAAATTTAAAGTGATGAAAAAAGTTGTTACAATGTAAGCTTTACTAATGATTTCTCCCATTTCAGTAAAATTGCTAGTTACACGAGATTGCGTCTAAATATATAATTATGATGTATACAAAGTACACATTTAGATAAAATGCCGCCTGATATATAATACATTTGTCATGACTAAGTTACACTCTATTTTTTCTTTTAACTATAAATATTCTATAATATGAAAATGATATTAGTAATTAGTTATTTTAGTAAATTTTAGATTTATGTCTTGGAAAATCTATCTTGTACCTTGAATAGGAAATCAATTATTACTATTCTGTTTAACTTTGCTTGTCCATAGGATCTCAATATATAGTATTTGAAGTTATTTTACCTATACTGCAGTTTGGAAAATTCTTGTGGCCGTTGCATCCCTCTTCACATGCTCCCTTAACACGGTTGCACGAGCTGTTCCAACAGTCGGTATTACATATGTTTGAACAATCCCGACCCCACCTTCCTTTGTCACATTCTGTAGGCAGGGCATTTTAAAAATTGTTACTGAAAATCAAAAAATTTTATTGCCAAAAACAAATACACTGAATAAGTTGTCAGAAAGTATTTTTAACCCTAAACCATAATCATAATATTGATACATTATATTTTTGAATTGTATCAGTATTTTCTAAAAGAGCTATCTTTGAATATTGTACAACGTCATACTTATGGTGCACTTAGGTGGATCGCTGTATCCAATACAACCATGGTTACATAAATCCATTTAATCTGTCACATGTTGTATTAAAACAACTGAAATTGCAAACTCTAGTGCAGTTTGGTCCCCAAGTATCAGAAATACATTCTGAATTCATATAATAAAATTTAATATTTTATAGTCTCAATATTGTTAACGGAAATAATATTATTGTGATTGTAATTTTCAGAAAGATTTGTCTACGATAAATCGAGCAAAAAGTAAATAAATAAGCTACTTACGTTTCAGTGTATTGTGACTGTTAAATCAAGTTTTCTTTAAACTCATTTCTCTATTATTTTTCGAAGAAAGTAATCAGCTGTGTTATGTTGATTACCCAAGGTTTGATTTGACAATTTAAAGACCAAAACAAGATATAAACTTGAAGATTTCCAGATTAAATAAATTTACACCTATAGGGTCCCCGGGCTCTAATTTTAACCGTTTAAAGTCGTATACATAGTAATCTATTCATCCCACGACCATTGCACATTAAACACCACGATTTGGGGCCAGGGGCCCGTAATGCCATTTGAAACATGATTTATTTCAAAGGTATTTTAAACTTTAGCTACTAGCAAATGCATGGCTATAGCAAAGGGTCCAAATTGGAAAGCCCAAATGAGTATCCCCAAAAGAGGTTAAGCCACGCCACTAGCTATTAGGTAAATGGGTGAATTATTGACCAAATTTGAAATTTAACAAAATAAAATTATATATGATAATGAACTCCTAACGTCTGTTTCTTTGGGACTGGCCCCTATATTTTTTTCTTAAATTTTTGAATCTACATTTCTGATTAGATCTTTAAAATTTTAAATAAATATAGGTACGTATCTCCTATTAGTGACCTATATTAAGATCTTCAGGCTTTATATAATATGTATATCCTACATCCATTTACCATAGGGACCCTTAATGTAATTTTATTTCACATTTGATTTTATACGACCTTATCAAATGTTGATAAACAAGTATAGTCATCTTGATCTAGATTAAAATCTATTGGTGTTTTGAATTGTGTTACGCGGGTTCTCAATGCTAGCTGAAATACACATTTTCGGATGCAAAGTGCGGGTACTTTGATAGCACAAAATATATATATCATTAAAAACAACATATCATTTTTTGGTGGCTGGGAAGCAAAGTTAATAGTGCGTTCACCTTACAAGCTCAGGGGCTGGGATCAAGCCTACGCTAACGCCACTATGAAAATGTTGATACTTGACTAACGCTAAGAAAGCCCTTTGGTGACATGTAGAGGGATGGGCGCCAACAGGGTCTGCAAAGCCCGAGAATGGCTTAATGAAGACATTAGAAGCCCATACGAGTTCGAAAAAAGAGGTTATGGGTCTAAAAAGGCATATTGAAATGAGAAGAATTTTTTTTTTACATTATGAGTGTCGAATAAAAAAGTTAAATTATAATTAAAGACGTATTCACTCAGGACACACCATTTATTTTAATCTATTTAATTGATAACGTCGGTAATTTTTTTTTCATCCTTGTACTTAGGCATAATGTTGTTATCATTGACTAAAACATTTTATTGATTTCAACATTTCGAATCTTTTTTGAATAAAATTAGAAGCCAAAAAGGTATTTACATGGTAAATTAAAAAAATAAAGTATGCTTGTAAACTATGTTTTAAACTGTTTTTTAAAATAGTTTTATTCAATTTAAATACATTCATTTTAAATGAACAAATATTTGAACGTTATGAAGATACTTTACAAAAATATAAAGGAGCCTCTTCATAATCCTATTTTATGCTAAAATGTATTTAGATAATTCAATACACTCTGTACCTTCAGTACAATTAGGAGGATTACTGTAACCATTGCATCCCCTATTACATACACCAGTGATCCTGTCACATGAAGAATTAAAACAACTTAAACTGCAGGCTCTTGTACAGTTCGGTCCCCATTTTATAGATTGACATTCTGTAATAAGAACCAAATGATTCGATGAATTTTTGCAAACCAAAAAATATAAACTGAATGTTTAAATGAAAAAAAAAACAATTAACATCATCTCCACAAAGATATTACATAAAACGTTAGTAGGTTTTATAAAAAGAAATTTCTACAAATGTAATAAAGATATAAAACTGAAATGCTACCGCATCCTGATGACACCTATACTAGATTATGCATCTTCTATTTGGGAAACATCCACCAAAGAAAATATTGATAAACTAGAACTAGTTCAGAAAAGAACTGCCAGATTCATTACTGGAGAATACTCAAAACACACAAAGTAACACCGTTAGCTAAATCATTAAACCTTGAAACACCAGAGGATAAAAAAAAACAAGAGTAAATTAGTAATTATACATAAAACAATTAATTATAATTCAGAATTACAACACTAATATATTTTAATACAACCCTCAGATAGACATAAGGATAAAAACACCTTTCTTATCCCATATGCAAGAACAAACACATACAATTTTTCTTTCTTCCCGTCCGGTATTCGGGCGTGGATGGGTTGCCTGAAGAAACCAGGAAAGCCAACAACTTATAATCATTTAAAACTCTAATAAGAATATAGGACTAACCACAAACTAGACGTTTGGTATGACGCAATAATCTTCTACACAGAAGGAGCGTGCGTAACATATAAGATAAGAAAAGATATGTTTTGTTGGCCTGTGTCAGTAAAAAGAGCAAACAAAATGCTTAGCGGATAAATGAATGAATTAATGAGAGTGCTACAATTTACAAATATATCCCTCTAATGCAGGCTGGGAAAACACCGTAGCCAATACATCCTCTGTCACACATTCCTTCTAAATTATTACAAGAGTTTTCCCAGCATGTGCTGTTACAGACATTTGTACAGTTGATACCCCATTTTCCTGTTTGACACACTGAACTAATGAATATTTTTAAATACAATAAACATTTTATTCATCAAATCCAACAATTTTAAAAGAAAGCTGATTGCAATTCCAGGTTTTTCAAATTTACTCTGATAAATTATAGTTTGTTCCAAATATTATCTGAAATCTTCCTCTTATTTAACGCAATTGTGCTAGTGATCTTAAGGGTATTTTTGTCTTAAAAAGAGCTGAAGTATTTATCCTCAACACTCAACTTGACATGCACGAATATATTTAAACATTATATGTAAAAAAATAAAAAATTTAAATCAGTACCAAAGCGAAATACTATATGCCTGCGGCGTAGCATACGCAGCAGATTTGCTTATAGATAGTGCAAAGAAAGTGAAATGGGTTAACAGACACAAAAATACATCACGATGAAATCAGCACAAGGTGAATGAACCTCGGGGGCGGGGATAACTGTGACATGTTGTTGATCTGGAAACATGTGCACGGTGGTTAGCCACTTGCCACCCCGCACCACCCTAGCTTTCCAACCATAAACTAATTGACATATCCTGTCAAAGGTCATTCGTCAAGCTTATTCCCACTCGTCTCGTGCTTGTTATAGTGATCCAAAAGATAGTGGGAAATGAACGGGCACAAACACAAACATTTTCAATGATTAAAATAAGTAGTGTCTTAACTGGGGTTTGAACCTGCGACCTGCGTATGTTAGGCGAATGTTATAACCATTACATTACGAAATACATGTTATTTTGTTGTTCTGAAAGAACAGCGTAATTCACTTCAATTCAATGAAATTTTGAATGTTCACTACTTTTCCTTGCAATCTGATTGGTCGGTGGGGTCAGAGGTCAGACAGCTTGCTACGTCTTGTCTGGCATGGACGGACCATGTAGAGAATTATATATAGATAGATGATTAACTTAAGACTGTTTTACATGTCTTTTATCTTTAGTTTTTAATCAGACATCTTTTACGACTCATTTTGGATTATTCTCTTCAAATTAAAATATTATCAAATCTGTTTTATTTATAGATATATTATGGTATATTTTACAATTTAGAAGTGCCAACTTTTTATCTGTGTAATGATTGCCTTCTGGTTAAACGAAACTTACCACGGGATTATAAAAATATACATTTATTTCATACTTTTTTATTATTATGAATTTATTATTTTTTTAAAATGTTATTATTTATTACGACATACTTATAGAAAAGCTCTAGCAATAAACGTGGGACATGGTGGTCGAGAGGTAGCGCTCTCGACTGTCATACCGATGGTCACGAGTTCGAATCCACACGAAAGTGAGGATGTGTTCTCGGGGCCTGAGGAGTCCCCGAGTCACCCAGCTCCGAATGGGTACCTAACTAGACAATAGTTAGGCGGCTGGGGTAATGCGTGGAACCCCTATAGCCGTGTGTTCTCATGGTCTGTAGACGCAATTATCTTCTGCATAGAAGGAGCGTCTGTATATCTAAGATAAGAATAAATATGTTTGGGGAAAATTTATTCAAATATAAAGAGAAAGAGAAAATTGCATTTATGCTTCTATGCATATATTGCTTTTATGATGTATAAATGTTCGCTTAGTCTAAAGTACTATTTTTATTTAATGAAAAATTGTATTTAGCAATTAACTAAAAACGACTTTTTTTTTATTAACCTTATTCTTAGAAAAATCAGAATATTATACGTAGAAAATTAATCAAATGGATTAAACTTGTGAAAATGATTCAGATTAATTCATTTGAATATCGCTTCAAAGAAAAAAATTAATGCTTAGCGTATTACTCATGACATAACTTTTAAAAAAAAAAGGCAAATAATATTATGTACAGGTAGTCCCTTAAATGTCTAAAATCACACAATTGATACTGTTTTTATATTTTAGCTTGTTATGGTTAGTATCATTAGAATTTAATAATATATTCAAATCCAGTATAATGATTATGATAATTCAATAAACAATTCACGAAGAGGATTAACGATTCATTTCAACATTAATTTCCATGTTTTTAAATTACCGTTTGTACAAAAAGGTGGATTGCTGTAGCCAGTGCATCCCATCTTACAAACGCCAGTAGTTCTGTCACAAGAGGAATTAAAACAACTCGAACTGCAGTCTCTGGTACAGTTTGCTCCCCATTTCAAAGGTTGACATTCTGAAATTTTAAAAACAAAACACATTGTCTAATTGATTCATAATTTTTTTAACTATACATCATCAGATAATGTTTAGCTACTATCCCAAAACATACATTTTCCTCTACAAGAGTGGACTGGGGAATTCAAGCGGTCCGGAATAAAAGCGGCCCTATCTTCATAACTTTTATTTTCCTTGTGCATTATTTCCATCTAAACCTGAGGGCCGAGGCCTCCATAGTCAGGGATCACTTTAAAAATCACAATTTCAAAAGGACAGAAAAACCACGAGAACTTGCAAACATAATTTATTATTATGAATAAAATATAAATAATGCATCCATTCAAGTTATAAATAAATGTATTTGGACTCACTGTAATGGTGTTTATAGATTAAGCAACTTCTTTAAGCTGGGTGCAATTTCGGCTAAATGATATATATTTTTTTCACTTTTCAGTTTACTCAAAACATCGGTTTCTGTTGACATAAGCATAAAAGCTTCAATGATTTTAGAAGATAATGAGCTTCGCAAGCGATTCTAAATGTATTTCAGTTAAGAGAAAAATCTCTTACAAGGTACTTGGGTATACGACAGAGTCCAGAAGAGTTTATATGCACTAAAGAGATGCTTGAATGTTTGCCACTAGAAACTGTATTTATGTAGTACAAAAAAGCAGCAAACAAGGCATGTTTTTTCAAGATTTGCATTTTGCATTGTTTTCACTCTTATCCACAACTTTTTAGTCCCAGAGTTCATGTGGCGAATATTCACAGACGCTGTTTTCTACTAAATCATTGAACATTTGGAGAAGGTATTCGTCTGGGACAGAATTTTTAAATTTGTCCCATTTCGGTACAATGTCAGTTAGCTCTTCTCTGAGATTAGTAGCTGTGGCGCTTTCATCGAATTTAAAGAGAATACTTTCAGGTGCTGCACCTTTGATGTAGCTAAACCTTGTTGTTTAAAATCCTCAAAGTTATGTGTATCAAGACAGATAATATCTGCGTAAAAGAAATTGTGACTTTCAAATCACTTTTTCAATAGTTTTACAATTTTTTTCCATGATGCAATTATGAACTTCGTCGCATTTTTTCCTATTACCTCGTGCGTTCTTCTCTCATCAAACGTCACGTTTGGATTGTGTAAAAGTTTCTCTACAAAATTTTCTTCAATGGTAATTTAAACATTTTCTTCTTCAAACTTGCTATTAGCCCATAAAACAATCGAGAAAACCATCGATAATCTTTTCAAATATTTTTTTAACAACTTGACAGTACAATCTACATTACGGCTTTTTTGCAGTGCATTCATTTCGGTGGTTTGTAAATAATTAGATAACGATCCTGTGTGCTGGAATATTCTTTAGTATAGTTTTGCAGTGACGACCGTTTCAAACTTGATAAACTTATCTTGTAACGTTTGAGCTGTATCACTAATTTTTGCATTGAATGCGTCTGAAGATGCTAGTACTTGTAACATTTCAATGCACAATGATAAGTTTGGATCAATGAAATTACCAAAAACTTTTTAGCGCACTTTTTTTTTGCCCACCATCATAGTTTCACCTATAATATTTAATCTTTGGTGTTGAGATTTCTGTTGGAGATCGACCCAAACATCCATTCTTTATAAAATCCTCTAAAGAACACCTCACGTGCGTTAATCAGTTGAAATAAGGTAATTGAAGAGTTCGTGGTTGAGTGGTATCATTTAAAACAAGATTCAAAACATGTGCTTCGCAACATACATGAATTTCATGAGGTGCGACGTCAGTCAACATTTTAGTAAACCCATTGTAGCATTACGAACAAAAAATTTCAATATTTATTGTCACATAATAATAATTTACATATTGGTCATGAAAGAGATCACGTGACGAGAGAACGCTGGGGGGCGCTAGTGAAAGAGAGGCAGTGAGTTGAAGGCAGTAAGTTGGTTGAATGTGTGCAGGAAAATGGCAGCAGGCGCCAGACTGATTTCACTAATGTATAAAGTGTATATATTTCTAGAGTTGGATTAAAGTTAATAAGTTACAAAAGACTTATATGATATTAATGCAAGTTGCTATTTGTCAGTACACGCCTACAAAAGTGGAAAAGGCCTAACTAGAAACGTCACGGAAGATAAAACAGTTACATTTATGTTTCATTCAACCAGTCTCTCTTGAAATAATTCAAAAATACCTTTGCCAGTAGTAGATATACAGTTTGCATCGCATGTCAATAGCTCATGGCTTGGCTTTATTATTTTACTTTATTTTTTAAAATTTTGTAGCCTCTAATATCACCCATATTAGTTATTAATTAGTTTTAATTCACCAGTCCTGGCGGCCCAGTCCACCCCTGTTCTTCTAGATCTTACTCTTATTACTTCGTGAAATGTAAACGACTCATTTTAACAAGGACACCAAAGTAAAAGCAGCTGATTAATGAATGACTAGCTTAAAACACTTTCTGATTATTTGAGGAAAATCTGGACATTGTGTAAAGATGCAGTAGTTGGTGAATTCAAAACATGGGAGTTTAAAGCATGTCTGTTTACGTCTGAGTATATTAAAGTATTTTTGTTTTTAACTTAAGTTGGAACTATATTTTTGAAATCAAATAATATATATATGTTACGTTGCTTTAAAGCATCACGGCATAGTATCGCCCATTGTACAATTCGTTAACGAGACATATTTTAAAAAAAACACTAACAGAATAATAAATTCACATCAGCAATTAAAGCGTTGCAATAATAGTCCCTTCAAAAACTCATATGATTATAAAAAAAATAATCAAACATTTTCTGACAATTAAGTTTTTAAAAATTATTCTTTAAAAATTTTAAGACATAGATCTAAGTGATAAACTGTAATGTACAATAAAGGAAATATCGAATCACTAAATAAGCATTTACCTGTAATGCAGGCAGGAAAATCACTGTAGCCATTACATCCTCTGTCACAGACTCCTCCTACATTTTTACAAGAGTTTTCCCAACAGCTGCTCCTACAGACATGTGTACAGTTGATACCCCAGGTTCCTGTTTGACACACTGAACAAAAAACACTTTCGTAGTACTTGCGTTTATTAAAGGGTAATTATCACATTTTTTGTATGAGGCATATTTCCCAAATTCTCCAACTAATACTTTAAAAGATTACTTTATTTTAAATATTCTCGTTTTACACTCCTCAATCAGAACACAATATAACACAGACAACTTAACTGCGTTAAAAATAAACTATGATAATATTTAAAATATTCAAATATTTCATATACTGAAAGCATAATTGTAAACACTATGTTAACTTTTAACATTTAATAATGATATTTCTACACAATGACTGCTGCATAGACCACCTATACAAATGCAACCAAATTTTCGGGAAAAACACACACACACACAGATTAAGAAAAAAAAATTCATTATCAAATTCAATTTAATCATTGACTTGAAATAAACATATAAATATAATAAAATTACATTAGTGATCCTTTAGAAACATAGCTTGTATAAAAGGCATTGAGGTTGGTTTTAAATTTTAAGAATGGTATAAACTGATTAAAAGAATATTTCTGAAATGAAAAATCTTCATCGCTCTGATTTTTTAGTTCCCATGAAAATTTACTTAATAATGCCAACAAGAATTAAAGGTTTTTTTTCCTAAATGTTAAAAAATAAAATAAAATCAACGTAGACTTTTTAACATCCAGAATGGATAATCGATTTAAAAAAAAATCAAACTTAAAAATGCTATAGAATTATTGGTAAGTGCTATATTAAAATTGTTCAAATATATTTGCAAAATAATTAACAATACGCATACATACTCAAGACATTACTTGTCAAAACTTTTTATATTTATTTATTTTTATTTTTTTTATTTTAATCACAGGGTGCTTTTATATGTCTCGAAAAATAACACTTAAACTTGATAGCAACTTATATCTTTTGAATCTTATCTTTAGAATAAAAATTTGCATAAATCACTTTATTGATTCCTCAACACGTCACAAAAAAATATAACTTAATATAAAAATTGCAATTACTTTATTATTAATCCTGGGATGGCTGATACAGAAAATACTACTGTTATACTTTATCTCTCCCTCTCAAAACTAACACTCAGGTAATAACCAATATTCTATATAAAAAAAAAAATTCTTATTAACGCCTATTTCCTTGGAAAAAAGTTCGTTTATATATTCTAATCTTATCTTATCTTACATATTACAGACGCTCCTTCTGTACAGAAGATTATTGCGTCTTGCGTATATGCATGGTGTGTGTTTAGTCCTGTATTCTTATTAGAGTTTTAAATGATGTTAAGGTTTCGGGTTGAAAACAAAGTCAAGCAATAGTTAATAATATTTAAGACAATGTTGGACAAGGAATTTTTCAAAAATCTCTGTTCGTTCGACTCACGTAATTTTTGCAGTCATTTTTAGATAACAATTGTTTTGCTTAGTTTCAAAATTGTTTATTTGAAATTACTTTTAATGTAATCTAGAATGACGGATAATGGGGTTTTCACGCTGTGTAAATGCTTATGTTAGACTAGTTCAAAAGCCTGCTGAAGCTGGCAGAACGAAATTCCACAGAAGGGATAACAAAGATATTACCAAATACCGCAATAGAAAAAACCACGTGGCCTTTATTGCCATGAAAAGATTACGATATGTACAGAAATAACAAAGAAATGTATGAAATACTGTAACATAAAATAAAATTGGTTTTCCAAGAACGTGATGTTTTCCAATGTCATCTAGTAGAGCATCCAGTTTAAGTTTGAAAACGCGTGCGACCAAATCTGGACGAAACTCCACTGATTGGCCTTGTTGTAAATTGGTGACAATTTCAGGCCATTTTGGGTTGCATGTGATTGTAATGAAGAAGTCGGGTTTCCCGTACTTTCTAACAATCGCCATGGCATCTTGATAATTTTGGAGCATGTTCCTGTGGCTTCCCTGGAAGGATGAAGGAAGTATTAGTGGTTGGCCTGGCATAAGGCCTTGTTGTCTCGCTTCAGTTTGCAAGAAATCCATCAAGCCAGTTTTGACTGGTTTTGTCGCACAAAATTGAGTCTGTTTCCCTCCGTTTTGATGTAGCTATCCACAAAATATTGGAGGCTGAGTTTTCCAGCACTCAGGAAAGGATTAAATTCGTCTCTGATGGCAAATCGGTAGCCATAATACTGCATTTGAGTGACTCTTGTTTTGGGATTCGTGGGTAATGGCCGACGCAAGCTTCATATACTCGTGGGATTATATTGAAGTTTAATATCTGGTTTCCAGCTTTGTTCCCCATACGGGAATAACACAGAGTAGACTATGGGATCCAAGTTGGGGTCGAGAATGCTGATTCTTTGTGTTTTACTTGCGTGTGAAATTGTTTTGCAGTGTATTATGATGTCCCGTTCAAGAGGAGGTTCTCCATCCGCATTTTGAAAGACAAAAGCAACTTCATTGGACCGTTCAGCATTGTAACGCCTTTGGTCATCGTTTCTATCATGAATGATGGTCAGTGACACAGTTGTAGGTAGTGTATTCCGTAAAGCTGCTTCCGCCAGACATTCTTGTTCCACTTCACACAGCATTTTGCATGCATCTGCAAATGGATTGTTGTCGGTCATGAATAAGCTCAGGAGCACCATGAGATTGCGGTTGTATGTAGAGTTAGGTCGCATTTGATACCTTTGTTCCGAAGCTTCATCAGGATCAAGGATATATAGCTGAGCAAATTGACGACGATCATCATTGTCAGGATGCAGAGCCCCAGATCTGGTAAATCTGTCCGTGGATGCTAAAGCAGTAGGGCCCGTATCCTGGAGGAGGAGCGACTTTAGCACCCATTGACGCAAAGGCTAAGGCGCTATTAATAGACCTGATGTTGTCCATGAAGTTTTGGGAGTGCTCGTGTTCCCCCATCATGAGCGTCCTCAGTAAAGGTGATATGCGGATGGGATCTAGCGTCACTTTTCCTTTCTGGCAGCACTTGGTAAATAATTTGTCCGCAGGATGTTCGCCAGGAAAATGTTTGGCACCGCAGAATGTGCACAGCAATTGTAAATTGCTACAGAAATCCTGCTGAACGTTGTCATTCATGAAATCACTTCCGGTGGCTCCATCCAGATGAGGTGCAGGTACTTCCCGTAGTGTAGCTGACCGACGTCGTTTCTTTGTGGCTGCTACTTCCCATCTACGGGACCGTTGTTCGTCGGTTTCACTTGCTCTTCGAATGCGATCTTGTTGGTTTCGCGTTTCTCGTCGCGGGATGCCTCTTCGTGTGTTTCTGTTCTTCTTCGATTCCTGTTATGTTCGTTTCTGCGACGTTTTCTATCGGCAATTTCGGCTTCATCGAATGTTATTTTTTCGAGGCATAGTTGTCTCGTGGCAACACGCGAAGGTTTGTAAATTTGTGGAGTTGAAGAAGAAATAATAAAGCAATGCGAACGTGACATTGACGATGGGTACAGGCGTAGGAGAACGGTGTCATACCTTGAATGCGGCGCAGCAATGCAGTTGGCAGTGGGTCAAGAAACGAAGACCGACACACCGACATCACCCGGTTGGTGGTGACTTTCATCATGATTTATAACGGAGACAAACACGCATAGGCTTGTGGCCGATGTTAGACTCAACACAAATGTGTGTTTATGTGTAAACAAATGCTGGCGTCACAGGTTCGTGCGTTGTTTCGGTAATTGACGTTCTGAGCTTAAACAATGACGTCATAGTCATATAATATTTTTTTTACGGCGAACATTTTTAATTTATTTATACTAATTTTGCGCGCCTTTCAAGCACCTTTTCGCGCGCCTTTGGACGGGGAGACACACGCATACTCAGGGCGATTATGTATTAGATTTTTGATTGGTGCGCATTATATTGATACATTCTTGTGTAATGTAGCGTGATGGGATATGACGTCATAGAGAAAATATGTGAGGATGTGCTGTTGATAGCAAGGAGAACATTGTTGTTATTGTGTGCAGAAGGACTTATTTGTGGAACAGATAAAACATGTAGAGTATTCTGATGGTGTTTGCTTTGTTTGAGTTTAGTCTGTCCTTGTGAGTCATGCAATTACCCATAATTTAACCATGAAGTTTATAAATTTAGAATACATGACAGCAATTTTTAGGTAGCTATTGTTTTTTTTATTTTCGGAATTATTGATTTGAATTTACTTAAAATGTTATCTAGAATGATTGGCCTTAAACAAAACAAACAAAAAACGAAAATACTTTGTTTCCACTCAACGTGTTTACACCGCTAAATTGCCTGATGCAATTGATACTATTTTTACTACAAATAATCATTTAGACAATATAGAGTCTAATTTTAAAGCTGCTAATCTTGCCATTCGGACGGATTTATCCATTTTGTAAATTTGTCGTGCACTTCTAGAGTAAATTACCACTTTGCAAACGCTTTACGCTAAAATTAGCACGACTTCTTGCTTTCAAGGCTTAGTTTCTAAACCGCTCGACATGGAGTAAAAATGAAAGCACCTACAAGTAGTATGACCACAAGATTACTATAATGTGAAAGCATTTTTGTAATACTACGCGAGGTTAGAGTGTAAAAGCTATATTAGCTGACCCAGCAAGCTACCGCCTGAGAAACACTTTTTTGCGTTTTTTTTTCAAAGAAAACACTTTGACCTCATAGGAAACACATAACCAAAATCACCAAATAATCATTTTTTAATTCTAACAAATAACACTGGAGATTGTTAGGTTTCGTTGTCTAGGGTTCTGGTCCAAGGCTCACACACCAACAACTGTTGTACAGTAATTGAACTCAAGTCCCTTTTTACAGCAATCTTTATTTACATGAGTCCCCACATGTCACCTATGTACAACTCTCCCGCTACCAAATCTCCATGTCTCTTAGTTACAACATAGGCCCGCCGTACAGTCCAGCCGGCCAACACGGCAACCCTAAAGCTCGGGTACTCCTCGTGTTCACCGTCACCCGGCGACTTGTGTCCGTACCTCTCCTACAGCCGAGACACACACGAGTTTTATACCCGTGGGCCTGGACAGACCTTGCATGGACTGCTCCACGCGCCCCACGTGAATCTCGTTCACAAACATCACAACATGAGCTTGTGACCGGGCAAAATACAACTTTCACAAACAGTGATTCTCATACCCCTGACAGAGATGTCAATACTAATGCAAAAACTTTTATTAAAGAAATTAGAGCCCAAATAACTTAGTTCTGTATGATATGTACATTTAAATAAAGGCACACAGAACCAAAGAACAACATAGTAGACTGACAATATCAGTATAAGCTTTTTTTTT
>MUZC01001187.1:610474-620762 GCA_002072015.1 Radix auricularia | reverse complement strand
TTCTACTTTTTTAATTAACTGTGCGTTCAGATAGATCTATTACTGGATACTTCTTTACTTTCTTGGACTCCACTATTTTCCTTTTTTATCTTCTCTTCTTCTCTGTTTCGTCTTGGTTGGAGCATTTACTGTTTTCTTCTTGTTTTTATTCCTTGTAACAAAAGCTGGCAGCTTTAAAATGTCATCTACTGTCAAGTTAGCTTTGACTGTACAGTTTTGGGGTTCTTCTACTGCTACACTGCACGTTTCTATTAGCCCCACAGCTAAGGCTTGAAACTTAATAAATTTCTCTTCTTCCTCTTTGCTAATTTGACCTCCTCTTTAGGCGTGAGTAGGGTCTTTGCATAGGCTATGACAGGCCGCTTGCCTGTCAATTTGTGGTAAAGAGTAGCAAGTGGAATGCCAAAGTCCTTAGAAGCCTTTCTAATAGAGAGCCGCTTTTCCCTAATACTAGCCAATGCCGCATTGATTACATCTGGGCTCTGTTTTGTTCTTAGGCTAGACATTGCTTTAAATCTGAAATATAATTATATTCTATTTAATTTTCATCCTAATAAAAACTTAGGAGTCTAGATATAGACTAGACTTAGATATTTACCTTAATTTTCCTATATGAAAAAGTGTTTGCCCTGAAGTAATATTCTACAATAAAACAAATATACTTCAACGTTAACATGCCCTCAAAACAAACATTACTATTTTCAAATAACTCTAGAGGCCAAGAATTAGTCCCATATCTAATTTTTTTTCTGCAGAAATAAAAGCGTTTCGTACGAAGTAAAAACTAACTTTAAGCTTACTTCGTCGTAAACACCACTTTAAAAAGAACATTACCATTAAAAAACATTGCAAAGTTTAACAGAGTGGTTACTGACCTATTAGTAAGTGATTATGCAATCCCAAAAAGAGAGTTTTCCAAATCAAACAGGAAAAGTAGTCTTAACCCGGATATCACCATTGTTCTTCCTAGGGAAGTTGACAGCATACAAGGCGCAAGTGTCAAGATGTTGACACAAATTTACTCACAAAATAATATTTCCCGGAAAACGAAACGATGAAATGATATTGAAAAATGGACTATTTCGACTTATGCATGTTCGTTTTTGTGTTAGACAAGCAAATAAACATACAGAGAACGCTTAATGAAATAGTGTTTCGTACGACATAGCGTTTCTCTAGTGGTAATTTACTGTATACTATATTTAAATTTCAGTAACATTTAAAGTTTTTTTAAACAGATAGTGATATACATTGTATTGAATTTAAGAGGAAAATATGTTTTCACAAAAAACAGACTTATGATTTTATTTTCCTAAAATAATAAGATTTTGTTTCATTAAAATTAAAAAATTAAAATAAAAATACTATATTTTTTACTTTACCTTTCAAAGTCACAAAAATGTATATTTTGTATCAAAAATGTAAGAAATTAGTGACTTATTTACTTGCTGAACACCATTTAATAAAATTTCTTATTACTTGTTTAAAGTCCCTCTACTTAACATAATTTTAGCTGATCTCTTATATCAATAACTATAACAAACGTTCTTTTTCACTAGATATCCGCAGCCTTACAACGATGATTCATAATCACTTGACATTCATTACCTCTTTGGCAATTTGGTGGATCCATAAATCCATTACAAATCGGGCACGCTCCAGTTTCTACATCACATGTTGAGTTACAATTAATGTTACATGTGTTGTTGCATTCTATGCCCCATTTACCAGACACGCAATCTGTATAATCAAGATTAATATTTCAATGTTTTTATGTAAATGACAAGGGTGTAAATAAAAATATCTAACGAGGCCATTATTATGTATATTATACTTAGACGAAGGAAAATGAAATAATACACTGAAATTTTTTAAAATAATTTTGTGCATTGTATTTAATATGATTTGATTTTAGAGATTTTTGTGTTAATGAAAGTTAATGCACCCGCAATTCGGAGAGTGCGGAGAGTACGAACTAATCACTTCTTTTTCTGATAGATTAAAAAGAAATTCCATATTTTGATAACCCTTTAAGAAATGTAAGTGATACACACTTTAAGGGGACGTCCTTAAATGACGTCAAACATAAGAAAAGGCCCAAGGTATGGGGGGGAGGTGCTCACACTTCTGGGACAATGTGTGACGAGAGGGAGGGGTATTTATTAAATTGGACGTCAAACCAAAACGCGTAGCTTTAATATAAAATGTCCAGCTAAATATTTGATGGCTAACAATGAACTTTATGACGTCTTACATAGCTTTACGCGTGTTATAAAACTAGAAGGCATATATACACTTCATTAAATGGATACTTCATTGACAAAAAAAAATATATTTTAAACACGCTTATTTTCAAATAAAAATAAAGCTTTTATAAGTTTGGGGGGGGCGCCGGAAAAGCTTTGTGACGTCACATTAGAGAGTGGATTCTAAATTTTTGTGGCAATGTGTGACGGGGGCGGGGGGCTGGGATAAGGGATGAAACATCGGCCACATTCACGTAACGTCATTTTTGGGTGGCCCCAAAGTTTTAACCTAGCTCTGTTCTAAAAACCTGTCATTACCACAAGTTTGCGTATATATCTTACATCAAACATTTAAGAGTATTTTTTTCCAAATAATGTCATTATTTTCTAATAATAATAATAATACAATTTTTCAAGTGAAAAAAAATCTAGCAAGAAAGCTTTACCTCCATACGCCTCAACTTCACACAGTGATAAAATTCTGGTTGTTCTTTTTTGTCCATCTAAACTAATCTGGAGTCTTTTTGTTGGCATTGTACTTTCCAACTCCGTAACGACCACTATAAATACAGGAATTTCTGAAGTCTCTGGGGTGCTATCTCTATAACTAAAAACCGATGAATTCATAGAATCAAAGCCTTGAAGTATGAAGCCATTCAGTCTTAGTGCACAAGGCCCATCGCATTCTGAAATTTAATAAACATATTTTAGGGATATAGATCTAGGCGTATAGTAATTAGTTCCTCAATACCTTTTACTTTACTTAGTAGTACTTTAACGGAAGCAATTTTTACAATTCTGTTAGAAATGCCAAAACAGTTAAAAATTATAAAAAGTGTACCGATTTTTATTTTTATTGTTTAATGCTACAGAATTAAATGATTAGAGTGACAAATATTTTACATCATCTTCAGGATGCTCTTAATTGTATTGTTTTGTTAAATTATGGGGCATAAATTTTTACAAAGCACTAGTGTGATGTTTAGATAGCACTGTATATTTTACAGAAGTACGAGCTGGATTGTATTTATTTACTGAATATGTGTGTTAAGGTTGTAGAGGAAAGCTCATTGTTTCAAAATAATTGTATATTTAATGATAATGCTTTTTGGCTTAAATGTTGTTGTAATGTTAAGGTCATAGTTGAAGACAACAAGACCATAATATATAATTGTGTTATATGGGGTTCCCTTCTCATTTTTGTTAATCAATATATTAATAAATATACTGCATACTTTTCATGTTATCGGATATTTTTGTAAGCAAATAGTTTAATTTCACTATTTGTAGCCGTAATCGATTACCTCTTTTTATACTTTTATTTTTAAAATGTGTCAACTTAATTTGTATACCATAATCTAGTGTAGGTGACAGTTTGCTATGAACCAATAGGGTACTAACTGAACAAAACTAATAGTAAGGACTTAAAAAGTTTAATTAACATTAGGCATTGTCATATAGTGGCGGAAATATATTTCTAGAAATATCCGGGGGATTTAGGTTGACACATTTAATACAAGATATTAGTCAATATGTAAATTTAGGTATAATCAGAAGGCTGAGAAGGAAGTATCTTTTCAGCTATTTTTTAATCATTTGTAAATTTTAGACAGCTTATTGGACTTGAAGAAGAAATAAAACATTTTCATTATTTCACTATGCTAGCCATTCTAAGAACTAATTGATTCTTCAGTATTTATGCATATAGTAGTTGTTTTACTAAAATCTTGTATAAAATGTATAAAATAAAGTTATGACTTTTCCCAGTCTGAGAAAGCCCTAAAGGTTTCTTCATTTCTAAAATCGGAAAACGTCATAGCTCATTTCGTAATTTTCTTTTTTTAGATTACATTTTAGCGGAACAAAGTTTGAGACACAAATACAGTCAAATCACTATGTTCTCAAAAATGTTAGCTTAGTAAAATTACGAAATTGTTTTTTTTATTTTGCAAGTCAAATAAGCTGTCTTAATTTAACGCAGAATTAAAAATTAGCTGATAAGATCAATCATTCTCAATATACCTACATTCACGTATTGACTCGTATTTTTTATTAATTTTTTAATGAATTTGTCCTTACAAAAGATAAATTTAGATATAATATTTATATTAATAGATTTCCGCCATATTATGAACAACCCTATGTAAATCTATTTCATTCCTCCAGCTATCTGACTCTTACGTCACTTCCCCTAATGTGCTTTTCAGTGCCCGCGCAGAGCGTGTGTACAATGTACACTGTGCACACTGCTTCACTAAGGTGTGGGTACTGTGTTTTATAGGTGTTTTAATCGTGTACGCCTTGTTTCGAAACGAACAATTATTTGTATGACTGTTTATGGGTTAAGTGCAGTTAAAGAAATATATTAATTAATAATACAGAAGAGAAAACATAATGACATATTTAAGATTCCCTCTACTTCAATAATATATTTACGTTTATTGTTATGGTTTAAACGAGAAAAAAAATTGCGTAGGTTGTGGATAACTGTAGCAGAAATTAACCTATTAAGTTTCCTACATATTTCTATACTTATAATATTTATAGAAAAACAACTACTACACATGGATTCGTTTTGCATCCAAGGAAAACATTATATATGTTACAGGCTATATGTGAAATTGAACCATTTTACAGAATGCCTAGGCAAAGTATACAATACCTGATGGTTTCAGAGAAAGTATGAAATGTGCCCTATTTCATGCATTGTCTAGGCATTCTATAAAATTCCGAGTTCTATTCCGGCAAAGTATGTAATTGGCCTACCCCGTAATTTTCCAACCACTGAAATTGGCTGTGACGCTTTGACCGTTGTTTGCTGATGGCAATCGATGCGTGTGTGTGTTAAAAGTTATTGCGAAACAGTGTTTAGCTCATACGAGGTTCCACTACCAAATCACGGACAATATGCTCAAAATTTCTTCTCATGACGTCAGTTCATGTCATCCTGCTGAGATTCCACACATGTTGTACAATAACTTTTCTCTTTTGATTGCTGAGTGACCATGTCGATAAGAATGTAGTGCTATGGCAGAAATGACGCAATGTTGACATGCATTGACGGTTCTACGATGAGTGATCTAAACTAATAGCAAAGCTGCTACAAACAGAGTTTTTAAAAAATGAAACTGTTACTTTAAGTTGTGGACGATGTAAAATTGGCTAAAACCACCAATCAGCAAGAGCCACGGGACTATTGGCTGGTGAAACAATATGATATAATTATGGTGGAAAATAAGATTAAGTATATGTAACCTGTTAAGGAAGGGGTTAGTGCCGTTTTGTTTTACGCCATGGACTCGGGGATATTTTAAGTACTTCATAAAGCCCAATTGGTCATTGGTTATGGAAGACGGGAAAGAATGTTGAAAATTTTTAAGCCAAATACAAAAACTCTACTAATAATGATATTGAACTGTGTTTCAACCTCAGTGAACCTTGCCATAAAAAAACAAAAAATCCATCAAAGATGTAATTTTAGTCAAGTCAATGGCTTTTTCTGAAATCAACTCTGGAGGGCGAATCTGGTACCAGCAGCGTTGGGTGATACATACCCCTCGAACGTCTCTGGGGGTGAGGTCAATAATGACATCTATAAACAGCCACACCGTACGTGCGTAAGGCTGACGGAAAGCGGGTGGTTCGTGGTAATAAGCCCACGGATCCCATTCTTGACTGAGTTCTTGGGACCTTTCCTAGAAAAGAGGGATTTTGACACCTCATTTTGAGTTGATAGCAGCTTCGTATCAGTTGTATCGACATACCGCTCAGTTAGAAGAATCTCGTCAAGTGAGTACGGATTTTTCCGACCAGAGCCTTACTGGAACTCCACGCGTCTCGCAGGAACTCAGATTGTCATCGTTTACTTAACGCTATCGATGAGGTACCCACGAATAAGTCCTCATGCGGACAAATAATGTGGGGACGAAAGGAAAGGGCGATCCGGTTGCGCGATTAAGGATCTTAAGTGATCTATGCCCTAAGCCATCCTAGCTGGGTTGATGGCCAGATGGTGTAATATGGTAGGATGATCCATGGGGCAGTCAGAGCTGTTTTTGTAGACTCTTACCCACGCTGCAACACCCCCATCTCGATTGTGGCTGTGCGGTTTTTTGGTCTCCCCTGACGGGTGCACGTACCATTTAATGGTACGTGGATAGATTTGGTGTCGTCTTTGGAGTAAGAGACTTTGGTTGGTCCGGTTCTTCTTGCCACCCTTACGTCGCCTTGTGTTGCTAGAGTGGAATGAGGGTGGCACGTTGCGTCCGTCATTTCTCCAGTGGTCTGGAAACCAATGGTGAAGCTTGCTGCCCCCAGTCGAAGGATCTGGGGGCAGGATCTATGTATTTTTAACCCGTGGCCATGAAAGGGTGTGTGGAGGTTTGCCATGGCATTAAGTTTTAGGCAAAGCGAGTTGGCCAGGATTTCATGTGCCCAGTGTCCGAATTGCGAGACTGGAATGAAGCGACTTTAAGGGAAGTTTGAGGAGCTATAAGGGCCGTTGAGGCTGGTCCTACCCACCAGATATACGCTATCCGAGAAGTGGTAGGTTGTTCAATTCGAGACGTATTTCCGGCATATTAGCTTTAAAACTATTCAATTGCAGTGAGTCTTGGATTCCCATACGTAGAGGAACGACTAACCAGTAGGTCTGAGCAGCCGGCGCCTGTTTATTTACGGGAACAAAGATTTCAAGCGCTAATGTTCGTCGTCGATTCCCATTTCGGTGAGTCCGGCTAGTAAAAGTCTAGGCTCGAAAGCACTTAATAATAATAATAAAATGATAATTTATATAGCTCTGTATCCCAGCCAGGAGCCGGGCTCACAGCGCTTCACATGGAGACAACACTACATACACTAACCAAATAGACACCCATATCACACCAACCACACAAATGACAATGCATAGTACATCCGCTACGTTAATCACTAAAAAGAAGTGTTGTTTCAGTAATTTTCAAAATAAAGTCTGAAAAGGCGTGTCCCAAGCGCAGTCCTGAATACGTGTGTAGTGTATTGGTCGTTCACCTGTGTGCTGTCAGGCATGGCTATTGTCATTATCGGCTTTATGGGCTTGTCTATGATGCGGAATTCAACTCCGTCGTCAGGTCGACCTCGTCGACTTTTAATCACATCCTAATAAGGAATACAAGTTTTTAATGGTGTATCAATTTCATACCGTCATTGTAGTTCTGAGGATCCTGAAGACAAGGAGCGCACAAGAAGTAGCATATAAGTTCGATGACATTTTACGTTTCTTAGTGCTCCTATGATTCTACAGTCCAATAACTGCAGGGAGATTTCAAACAATGTGGAAAGCAGCCTAAAGGAGTACCAGCCCACCTCGAGGATTGTTAGTGGTAAGCCGCGTCACTATAAAGCCAAGGGAATGTCGAAAAGAGCTAACCAGAACAGCTGTGTGCTTGGATGCAAGATGAAATAACTGGATTGAGGGGCTATGGTTCGTCCAGCCCATGAATAAAAGAGCTTTTCCTTTTGGGAATAAAAGATCACCATACAAAGCTCTCTTTGACTGAATAGCTAATGTAGCCCTCACACCGTCGTCCCTACGATGATATACAAGATTGGAAACAAAGGAAAAACTCGAAAACAAGAGAGCTGACATCATGTGCTTTATTTTGTTTACTTCCACTTTCAAATAAGTAGGTATGAATAAAGTCTTATCTTATCTTATATGTACAGAAGATTATATTGTCCAATGTATTTCTATGGTTTGCGTTTAGCCCTGTATTCTTACTAGAGTTTTCAATGATGATAAAGTGTTGGCTTTCCTGGTTTATTCAGGCAACCCATCCACGCCCGAATACCGGACGAAAAGAAAGAAAACTTGTATGTGTTTCTTCTTGCATATGGGATAAGAAAGGTGTTTTTATCTTTATATCTATCTGAGGGTTGTATTAAGTTATCTTTGAGTTGTATTTATAAATTAGAATTGATTGCCTTATGTATAATTACTAATTTACTCTTGGTTCTTCTATCCTCTAGTATTTCAAGGTTTAATGATTTAACTAATGGTGTTACTCTTGTCAGTTTTGAATATTCTCCAGTAATGAATCTGGCAGCTCTTTTTTGGATTTGTTCTAACTTATCAATATTTTCTTTGGTGGATGGGTCCCATACAGAAGATGTATATTCTAGTATAGGTCTCACCAGGGTAAGGTAGCATTTTAGTTTCATATCTTTGTTACATTTGTAAAAGTTTGTTTTTATAAAACCTAAGGTTTTGTTTGATTTTTTAATAACTTCATTGACATGGGGATTCCAAGATAGTTTCTCATTTATAATGACTCATAACTATTTTGCATCTTTAGTTTGGGTTAGTTCTTTTCCCTGAATGAAATATTTTGAATTCATTTGTTTCTTTTTCTTTGTTACTCTTAGCAGTTGACATTTTTTTTGGGTGGAAAGACATACTCCAGTTAGTTTCTTATTTTATTAATTCATCTAAGTCTTTTCGTAAAATTTTGCTATCTTGTTCTGACTCTATTGTTCTATAGATTATACAATCATCAGCAAATAACCTAACTTTTGATTATGTCGAGATATTGTTGTGTAAATCATTTATATAAATTTAAATAAGTATTTTGTTGAGTGTGTTTTTTTCACTTTGCCTAAACAAAATTGGGCATTCTATAGAATGCCATGCATAAACAAAGTATGTAAAACTTTTACAAATTTCATTCTTGGCCTGTAACATAAGTATTGTTATTTAGTGTTTTATGTATAAAATTTAATTTAATGGCTACTTAGACAACTGCTAAATTATTAACTAACAATAGCAATTCGTTATACCTACAATTATTGTATTGACGTAAAGCAAAAAATCTGTATTAAAATCAATTCATTACGTATTTTACCACGTTTTTACTAACTTGCTTCCGTTCCTTGTCTTTTTGTTTGTCTACAAAATTTCAAAATTTTCAACTTAAAATTAAACCTATTTTATGGACCTAAAGCTCTCAAAAGTTTTTCTCAGATAGATCTTGGATGAAAATAGATCGTATCAAATTTTCAGATCGATCAAAAGTACTTTAATTAAATCAATGCCCTTTTAAGTTTATTTCAATATAGCATATGTGTCCGTCTGCTGTTGAAGACATGCACGTGCTACATTAGTTCACAGCGTTACTACATTCCCGTGGTATTAAAATGTGAGGTGGGGGGGGGGCGCTTCAAGATCCCATTCTAATTTAGAAATGCATCACAAAGATATGCGCTTAGTATAAAAATTTATAATTTAAAAGACTAAAGCGAGATCTATAAGTGAGAGTATAAGTGAATTGCATACGTAAAATACCTAATAAGCGCCCATCTCAGTTTTGAGTAATATTAAATAAAAGTACCTATACTTATATCTAAGTTTTTATTTATTTTCTTCTTTTTACTCCACTTGTGAAAATGTAGTTTTTAAAAATCTTTTTTAAAAAAAACGTAAGAGACAACATTTTTCACTATAAATCCTTTATGTACTAGACATAACTATAAGGATGTTCATTATAATACGCAGGGCAAAACAATCCGGCTCAGACACCACAAGTTAATATAAATATAAAGGATTGAAAAAATAGCCCATTTCCCGTGATGCAATTGAACTAGACTTGTGTCCCCTAACAATGCATTGTTTCAAAATGTCAGATCAATTGAATAAAACTTACTAAAAGTAATGCACTTTTAGTTTGTCTCTATAGAACTCCATGACAGCCGTCTTCTATTGTTCACCCCCACGTGTTCTTGAGTTCAGTCGACAGCCCCCCCCCCTTTTTCTTTTCTCTAATTTACAGCAATGGGAGTTCAGTCACGTTCACTCTGTAAATGTTAGTCGAGTGGTGCATGGTAGTTTGAAATTAATTAATACTGTTATTTCTTTCTCCTATATAAGGGACTAGATTGTGCCAGGCGCCGTGGCGCCTGCGGCGCCCCCTTTTTTTGGGCGCCTACGGCGCCAACCTTTTTTTTAAAGACCAACTAACTTGTCCTTTTTTGATAAATACGAATTATTAAACTTTATGAAATGTACGCAA